>PVKA01024660.1:0-33949 GCA_004027165.1 Ctenomys sociabilis | reverse complement strand
GAAGAGAAGAGAAGAGAAGAGAAGAGAAGAGAAGAGAAGAGAAGAGAAGAGAAGAGAAGAGAAGAGAAGAGAAGAGAAGAGAAGAGAAGAGAAGAGAAGAGAAGAGAAGAGATAGCAAAGGGATTGAGATGGAGGAGAGATGGAGTTACATAGATATATACATACATGGAGAGAGACAATATAGTTTGCAAAATAGGAAATCACTGATCACGTTAAAATTTTAACAGAATATAGTAAAATTAAAAAAAACCAATTACATGCAAAGTAAAAGCATGATTTATTCTAAAAACCCATCATTGCTTCAGTGACCCATACTGTGGTCTGAAATAGACCCTCACGCTGTACTGCTGCTACATGGTCGGAGGCGAATAGTGTGGTCTTCGCAGCACAGCAAATACCTTCCACGCCGGCTCTGAGAGCAGCTGGTTTGTCACTGGGTTGTACTGTTCTTGTTCAGACATTTTAAGTTAAAATTTGAAATCGCTGGACTAATACTTACCAAAGCATAATATTGTTTATCAGGTTTGTTCATCTTTAGAGCTCCATATAATGTACTTTATTCTTTAAATTTTTAGTCTGGCCGGGCGTGGTGGCGCATGCCTATAATCCCAGCACTCGGGAGGCTGAGGCAGGAGGATTGTTGTGAGTTCGAGACCAGCCTGAGCTACAAAGTGAGCTTAAGGCCAGCCTGAACTGTATAGTGAGACCCTGTCTCAAAAAGACAAAAAAAAAAAAAAAAAAAAAAAAATTTTAGTCTGATTTGCATACATAATAGCACCTAATGATCGCGTTCCTCGTGGGAGTTCGTACCTGCACATACATGGCTTAGCTCTTCGCCCTCCCTTTTCTCTTCCCTCATCCGCCTCTCCCTTTGGCTCTTTGCATTTGGAAGAAACGATCACAGTTGGCCCTTCTAGGTCTCTTCCTGAAAGAGCTAGAGATGTCGTGCTATAGTAATCCATGCATCCTTAGGTTAGCAGCAGCTTAATTAATAAAATAAATAAATCTTGAACGCAACCTAAATATCCATAAATAGACACATAGAGAAAATACTTTTCTACATAGCACAATATTAGTGGGCCATAAGGAAGGATGAACTTTAATATTTTGTAGGAACGTGGCTGCACTTGGAGGCTGTAATATTAAGTGTAATAAATCAAGCACACAAACTTAAATATCACATGTTTTCTCTTATCTGAGAAAGCCAAAATACAAATAAAGAGCAAGATAAAAGACAATTCATGCATCTACAACATTTGGATGGCAATGGAATACCCATCTCTGACAAAACTAAATAAAAAAGGTGATATAAATGAAGGACCTTTGCTACTTTCACTTAATTCAATGAGAAGAAAGACTTGTTCTAATAGTGTTTGGACAGGGTGTCATGTCTGCATCTTGTGCTATGAATGACTACTACAAAGACAACAACATGAAATGTATTAATTGTTGTAACTCTCCTACCAACCTGTTTTGAAGCTGTCTCATTGAAATTTTTTTCTCAATATAATTAATAAAAAATAATAATAATTAAAAAAAGGTAATAGGAAAAAGCCATGGATGTAACACACAGTTTGCCTAGCAAGCACAAGATCTTAAGCACAATTTTCAGTATAAAAAAGAAGAAAATGGAAGAGAAAGGAAGGAAAGAAGGAAGGAAGGAAGGAAGGAAGGAAGGAAGGAAGGAAGGAAGGGAAAGAGAGAAAGAAAGAAAGGAAGAAAGAAGAGAGAGAGAGAATGAAAGAAAGAAAGAAAGAAAGAAAGAAAGAAAGAAAGAAAGAAAGAAAGAAAGAAAGAAAGAAAGAGGAAAAGTGAAAATAGATTTTGCAAAGTGAAATGGAAGGGGACAAAAAATTGGGAGAAGGCATTGAAATGAGAAAAAGAACTAAAATGTGCTATATACATTCACCAACTTTCCAAGAGGGAAGTAATTGTTATAGTCTGCAAACATCTACTAATAAAAAAATTGAAAAAATAATTAAAACTTATTTAGGCTGGGGAGATAGCTTAGTAAAATAAGTGCCTACCTGGTAAGTGTGGGGTCCTGAGTTCAATCCCCAGGACCGCAAAACAAATAAACAAACAAAAACCTTATTTGATGAGGCCAAGGAGATAGTTCAGCAGTCTAGACATCTACTTGGCAAACCCAAGGACCCAGCTTCCATCCCCAGTACTTCATGCCGTACCAGTCCTGGAACTCAGAGTATACTGTGTTGGCCGCTGAAACCCGACATGGTGGTGCATGCCTGTAATCCCAGTGTTGGGGAGCTGAGACAGAATGATCACGAAGTCCAAGCTGCACAGTGACATCTTGCATCAAATAAATAAAATAAAATATTTTTATAAATATCCTAATTTTATGTGCTGCCAGATAATTCAGGATTAAAGCACCTGCTTGGGCAGGCATAGGGATTGGGGTTCAAATCCCCATGTGCTGTGCCAGCCCTGCCTTTGGGGCGCACTGAGAGGGTGCCTGAGACTGGGCATAGTGGCATGAGCCTGTAATCTCAGATCTTGGGAGGATCACTAAGAGTCCAATCTGTATAGTGAGACCCTGTAGACTCTGTACTAAATACATACAATAAAAAAATCCTGACTTGATAACATCATAATTAGCTAATTTGAGCACATCATATTTAATGAAGAATGAATGATAGCAGAAAAAGTTAATAACAATATTTCTTAAAATCAAAATAAAATATAGACAACAAATGATACTCTAAGAAAATCATGGATTTTTATTTTTTCTTTTATTGTTCTGTCACATTTTTCAAGTTTGTTTGTTTTTGGTTACCAGGGATGGAACTCAGCACCTTGCTCTGGCCAGCCAGGCGCTTATGCCACTGAGCTATCTCCCTGGCCCCTCTATTTTGTGCTTAATTTATATCCTGTATGTGGCTTAAGAAGAACTTTATTCATCAATATCTTTTACTCTTTATAATCTTTAAATGGTTTGTAACTAGTCAACAATGTCCAGCTGCATGGGAGACTACCCTGTATAGAGCTTCATTTATAAATAATTGTTGCTGCCTTCTCCTTGAAGATAGCTCTGTGGTCTTTCACTCAGCGTGGTAGTCTGGGGGATCAAGCAGGATATGTGGAATAAGCTCAGGTGTCAAATGGTCCTGAGGTATTGATAGCTTGAAGTAATGAAGGCCTGTTCTTCAGTTAATCTTCTCATGGTGTGAGATAGAGGTGCTTAGGACATCCAAGTAGCCTGTTCATAACCACCTTAGACATGGTCCATTGTCACAGCAAAGGAAAAGTGCTCCTCCAGGACTTATCCTAGAAATGATGCATTAGTTGGAAAGGGACACACGTCATTCTGCTGGAAGCTCCTGAGCAGAAATTTTTCGCAAGATCCTGCCTACACTAAAGCAAATGAGAGTTTTCATTCTTTCAAGCTGTTGAAATGCAGAGTCCTCCAACTCTCTCCCCCCCTCTCTTTATGATTTTATATTTTTTTTCCTCAACAAGGTTTTCATTAAGCTCACTGACATTTTTTTTTCCTACCTGAATCTCAGAACAGCTCCTAGAGCATGGTGGCACAATTCTGATGTGAAGGCAATTTTCTGAGAGGGATCTGCTAGCTTGCATTTCCTATTATGTAAATGCTACTAAGGATCAGTCCTGTCATGATAAAATCTGCTATTAAGATACATTTTCTTTCCTTCGTTATTCAGAGAAAGTATTCTTATTTAATTGTCGTATTTGTATAAAGTCAATGTGTAGTGATCCTTCTGGAGGCATTATTATTTTTCTGGTATCCGAGACCCTCCTTTATTAGCAAACTTTGAAGTGATACACCCACTTAACAGAAAACAAAAGCGTTATTGGAAAATGAAAGCATCCTATCTCATTTCATGTTGCATAACTAGATTTATAATATTTATTTGATAATACATTTATTTTCTTGGACTCAATATTCTTTTTGCCTTAGAAACTTGGCTATATGTTTTCTACCAAATTCTCTAAATGTAGGTTTTCCTCTCTACTTTGATTTTTTCAGAGTTCAAAGCCTTTCTACAATTGATTGAAATGTATCAGATGTAATAGGAAATCACATTGAAAGGGAGAATGGGGCTTATTTTTACATTTCCCAAAAAACTCCTAATTTACTCCCTTCATTTCTTGCAAATACCATCATTTTACTAGTTTAAAAAATATTGTGAGTTAAAAAGATAGAATTCATCAGGTCGTCTACCCTATTGAGAACACTGAAACAATGAACTCATGTAATTTACTAAGGTTACCCGGGTAGTTTAAAAGCTTCTTATATGTTTCCGCAAGAGGCTGTATTCCCATCCTGTGCCTTTCAAAGCCAGTCTGCTTTTAGCCAGATTTAGGACAGATAACTCCCACAGTAGTTAAACTCTTGATGTCAACATGATAAGTCCTGTAAAATTATATGGATACAAATAATGTCATTTTATCCGGGCGATTGACAGAACTAGTGGCGCATAAATTTAGAAGCCCTTCTGGTAAGGCTCGCAGTTAGAGGAGGAACGGCGACTGGTCAGCAGCTCAGCCGGGACGTTCATCTGTGAGCTGGGGAGTGCGCAGGCTGCTCCCTGAGGTCTGTGAAGTCATTCCGCACAGCTACCCATAGGAGCTGAAGGAGAGGGTTTTGCTCTAAGTCTCTGCACAGCTGTGATGTCACAGGCACAAAGATGATAATCAAATGTGCTCGTGTGATGTCGAGCACAACTACCTTGGCTCTTTTGTCTTCTTTCCCTCCTCGTATAATTTTGTATCCTTGTGCGAATCGCCTCATTAGGGAAAGAGACTGAAAATTGGGGTCAGGGTATTTAAACCTGACCTGTGCAGAGGCCAGACAAGGCCCGGGCCCACTGAGCTTTCACTTCAGAGCCCTAGACCACCCCTGAGGTGACACCAATTCAAGCCTCATTTTATAAAGGCCTTATTAATTATTGTCCTTATAAGAAGGAGAAGAAGCCTTATAAAGAAATGTGTCATTCTCAGAGTAGGAGTGGGCAGACAAAAAAAGGAAAAGAGAAGGAAAGGGAGAGGGAGAGAGAAAGAAACAGAAGATCAAAAGGGAGCTTTTTTTTCTCTTTTGCTTTTCATGCCTCCAAACCTCAAAGGAGGGCGAGGAACAATCAGGCTCCAGGGTCTCCTATGCTTTCTGGCAATTAGACTCAGCTGATGGGCTGAAAGGGATTGAATGGCAGGGTTCAAGGCCCTGCTCCGGAGCTGCAGACAACAGGCTTTTCCAAAGCAGCCGAACAGCGGACACCATCACAATCATCTCAGATGGAGACTTGCAGGGAGGATTCATTAATTCACTGGCCTAAACAATTACGGGAACATATAATGTCTCTATAAACACTTTGATAAAGCCTGTCATCTTAGACCTTCATTTTCCCTATTTTATTAGAGATTTTTAATGTCAGGTTGGAAAGGCATCTTTTATTTCTCCAATTACTAAATTAGGAACCCTTTTTTTTTCCACTGAAAATCTGCCCCTACCCTCCAATAACTGAATATTTCATTTTCAACATTAGACCGCAAAATCCAAGGGAAAAAATTTATATACGTGTCTCTCTCCCTCTTCCACCCTGTAAATCTCTACACCCCAAATTGTTATCTACTCTAAGCCCAGCAATATGCTGCTTGGCTTATTAATTTTTGGAGCCCTTTTGTAGCTCTCTGTTCCCCTTATGTTTTGTTTTGTACTGAATAAATTGAGGAAGTAAAATTTGATATACGCTAAGCTATTATTAATTAGGAGGAAAGCAGGAAAGAATATAATATGGTGGGCTGAAGCAGAGGTGGCTGTGGGGTACTTGGTGCTATGGACATCGCCTATATTTATTGAAGACATAAAAAATCAGAGGAGCTTATGAATTGCTTGGCCTTCAGCGAGCAGGACATTTAGAAACCAAGAGTTAGGGCTAGGGTCGCTCAGCTGCAGCAGCAGGAGGGAGTGATGTTGGATTTCAAGTGCTTTGCTTCCCAACTGTCACCGGATCAAAATGACCCTGATGGGCTTGGTCACTACCCCAATGAGGACTAATTTGCAAGTTGAGTACAATTAACCAGGCTTTCGGCTGATGAGACTTGTTTTAAAAAATGATGCAGAGAGCTTGTGTGACCCAGTATCAGCGGCATAGCTCCAGTTTTATTGTTCTCCATGGGGTTTTCACCCATAACACCTGCAAGGCTTTGATTTTTAGGTGGAGCTGATCTTGTGCGCAGTACCAGCGAGCAAAAATAGCCTCTCCTCTTTGCTCAGCGGCACAGAGAAGATGTTTATATGTGTGTGATCACTCTGTGCTGCTCAGCAGGGCAAGGGTTAACTACTTACATACTGTCGACCCCTTTCAAGGAAAGACTGCTGAGAACCGCTGCTTCTAGGCAATCACATCAAACACTCCAGGGCTTTGGTGATCGCTGATGACAAATAATAAAAAGAAATATGGCTGCTCTCAGAGCATCTTTCATCTGCGTACAGCGGGGCACTTGTTGCACAAAAGCCTGGCACTTTGTGTGACATATTTGGAAACTGAGGTAGCTGGCTCTTTACCTTGTCCCGGAGGTGCTCAACCCACATGGAGACCAAACCATGAGCATTTTACTTGTTCACCCCGCTGGGAGAGAGCACCCATCTTGATAGCCAGGAGACAACCAGAGGCCTGGGGTATACTGCTTCTCCATTCATGGCAAACACTTGGGAACCAAGAGGAAAAGACAGTCAGTTGCAATTGTTGAATGGATACAGATTTAGGTTTTAAGGAGCATGTCTTCCTGGGAGACACAGTACTCTCAAGGTAGAATAAACACTCATTGTGCACACGCAGGGTAGTAGCACAGGATGTCAGGTACATGGCAGGTTTGCAGGGTGCACTTGGAAGGATCTTCAGGATTTTTCTGGAGAAGACGGGAGGTTGGGAGGATTTCCATGGAGATACAGTCCTGTGAGTTTGGGTATATTCATGAGCTCATGTTTCTGCACATATGACACTGTCAAATAAATATCACAAGTACTGGTGTGGACGGTTTTGATGGATGAAAATGTGTTTTATGCAAATTGTGCACAGGTTGCTTCTTTTCTCTTGCCAGGGGCAGAGGTTAGGAAGAGGGCAGCACTTGCCCTAGTAATTATGGGAGTTTCATGTTGTGTCTTCACCTCAGTTGCTAGGAGGAGATGGTCACCCCAGCTCCTCTTGGCCCTGGCAGAAGGAGGCTGAGTCTGTGCTGCTGGTGAGCTGTCTAATCTTATCTGCTCCTTTCCTTACAGAGGAAAAAATAGTATTCAGGCCGACCCAGCCCTTTCACCCTACATGCAGAGCTAGCAGTGCTACACCAGGCCTTATTTGACTTTTCTTTCTTTCCAAAGACTGGGTTTTCTCCGCTTTACATGTTTCTCTGTCTTTTGATTTCTTCACTCATTGATTGAGAAGAAACATTTTTATAATTCAAATGACCATTTCTGTGTGATGGAAAATCAATGAAATATATGGTATGGAATATTATTCAGCCTTTAAAAGGAAGAAAATTCTGAAAGCATGTCACAACAAGGACAAAGCTTGGAAATGCTGCCAGGGGTGAAGTACAGCAGCCTCAAAGGGCCCATTACTATGCAGTTAGAGTTGTGTGAGGTTCTGGAGTATCCAACCCAGACAGTGCATACCAGGGTCTTCCAGAATCAAAAGTAGGAGGCAGCAGAAAAGCTGTCTGCTAATGGATGGAAGTAGAGGCTGCCTGACATGAGAACCACCTGACATCACTGATCTACTAATGTGAAATGGTTACCATGGTGAATTTTATGCTCTGCATATTGTGCCCCCATAGAATAGTTGTTGCCACCTATGTTCTGCACTAGCTCCAGAAAATAGAATGTGGATCACAATACAATATCTACTTTTATAATTAAGAAGAAACAGAACAAAAATCCAAGTGAACTGGAAAGCTCTCTCTCTCTCTCTCTCTCTCTCTCTCTCTCTCTCTCTCTGTGTGTGTGTGTGTGTGTGTGTGTGTGTGTGTGTGTGTCTATCTATCTGTCTTTCTGGCTCTCTCTCTGTCTTTCTCTGTCTCTCTCTCCCCTTACCCACACTGAATCCAGATGTGTTCCACAGAAATGTGGAATCTGACTTCAACAAAATTCCACTCGGCATCTCCATTACACAGCTGAACACACATTATTTCTGTTTAGTCAGTGTTAGACTATTTTGACAGTGTTTAAACACATGGGTTAAGCCTTGTAGAAACTACAGGCTTGAACAAAATTGAGAGATGTCACTGTCTTTAAATCAGTCCTAATTGTGTCTCTGATTAGTCACTGTCTTGATATTTTTCATTGCTGTTTTGCTTTATTAGATCAAAGCTCTTCTCATGCCCAATTAAAAAAATAAGTCTAATTATTCAGATGTATAAGTATCTTTTCTCAGAGAAGCATGGATTGTATCTTATTACTGAAAACAACACTCATATTTCCTTACCTTTATCTCTGTTAATTTCTTCCAAGTTCTGATTTGACCTACATATAATTCTTCCTTTTGTTTAGTGCCAATTAAATTTGGAGATAGGCTTCAGGCACGATCTTCCTCCCAAGCCCTCTCCTAGTGTGCTCTTTCTTCAAGCGCACAGAGCACCAATGCCTGGCTGCAGCCTCACCGTGGGACAGGCAGGTCCCTCCCTTGAATCTGAAATATTAATGTTGAGGGTAAGGTAGTGCATCTCCCTAAGAGGCACCAGTCCTGCCATTTGAAGGAGCTTTTTTTTATGCCTGTCTCCGAGAGCCCATGTGGCTGTTGATGTTTTTGCTCAGAGGCACACATTTTGAAATCTGTCAGGTAGATTAAAGAATTTAATGTTTTAAAATATTAAGTGGAGAATTTAGGACTACTCATATTTGAGCAGAAGTTTATAATTTTTACTCATTTCCAATCAGTTTGAATATATATATTTTCTAGTGGGGGAAATGTATTTCCCCCAATAGAAAACTGACATAAACTCCAATTTTGAAGGGAACCAAAGGGAGGTATTGGCCTGAGAGAAAAGAGGCAGGGAAGTAAGGGATTCTGGAAGCCATTGCCTCTATCTTAATGACCTCTTGGTAAGGTGCCCTGGAGTTATTTACAAGCAACACCCATCGCTGGACCTAGTAGCAAACGCGGATCCACTGAATTTGCAGCCAATCATCCTGTCTTCTTTGAGAGACTTGTGATAATGTTCGGAGGACCTGGTACTGCGTACACCTGAAGCATCCATTTCTCTCAACAGCACGTGTGAGATCCTTTTTTTCCACATTCAGCACTTGCCTCCAACAGTTTTCTGTACTTTTCCTCAGCAAAGTAAAACCACTCCACTGATTTGGTTGAGCCTCAACCCTTAGATTCCCTCCGTTGCCTTACCTGACTCATTATAGTTCCACCCTGAGAAACACCCTCAGCCTCTCACCTCTGGCTCCCTTGACCTCTGAGCTCTGACTGGGAGGCAACACACTGTTTTGCTAGCCACTCACCACCTCTGCCTTGGGCTCAAATTAACACTTTTACTGCAACATTTTATTTGGCCTCTCTTGTTCCCAAGGAAACACTACTTGTAAACACAATGTAGAACACTTGTCTTAATTCAATCAGCTTTACTCTGATCCTCACCAGAGGCCTTCAAAGAAAAGTCAGTCATATCCTGGCTTTTAAAACTCCTACAGACAGGTACAGGGTCAGATTTAGATTTTCCTGTTTGGAAGAGAAAATCACCCAAAGATAATTGCATGAACTGAGGACAGGCTGGAATTCACCTTCCACTCATTTTTGTTTGAGTTACTTTTGAAAGTTTCTTGCATTTGTATTTTATCTTCACTTACATGATAGGAAGAAATTGAGTCTTCGGGTATTAATTTGATTAGATCTTATTCTGAGTCCCACGTTCTTCCAGCTTTGGTGCATTGCCTGAATCATGTATTTAAGAGACATTGATTGAAACCCTTGATTACTGCAAATCAAAGATCTCCTCTCCTTGGTGTTACTCTCAGTTTGCGCTGATGTTTTCTTGTTAATAGGATCAATGTACACAGCACCTGACAGCTACAAACTATACTCACCTCTGAGAAGCAAATGGACAGCCTATGGCTTCCACAAAAGCTTTCATGTCAAAGTTTTCTTATTTTCCCAAAATAATGGCATGGAGGCCACCAGCATAAAAATCATATTTGTACAATCCTCACATGAAAGATAATCTTCTCACATCCATCACACATTTGCTTCCCAATTTTTTGGTCTCTTGTCCTGGTAGGCCACTTAAGCACATCTAATGATCAAGACTGGAGTGTGCAACGTGAATGTGAAAATTCATAATGGAGTCTCAGATCCCGAAATATTTATTTATGAGCCAAAGTTACAAAAATAAGGAAGACTCACAGTTCCCTGCAGATATTACATGATTTTGGGAAAGACGTGAGAGAATTTGTGTGGCACGAGCTGTTTGTGGGATGCAATGTGGGGAAAAATGTTTTTGTGGATAGGATTAAGCATTCTCGGAGGCAGTGGTAAGTATCGGCAGGGAGAGAGTTAAGCAAACGTCCCAGAGCTATCCAGAATTTTTGGCTAAGAGGGTGTTCACTGTGCTGGGTACTCCAATTAAAAATAAAACCCCTAACTGGGCAAGCCCGCCCGCCCATCCTTAGGATACACAAGGCTTGATTCACCACAATTGCACTGTACTGACTCTGTGGTAGAGTAATACAGTGCATAAGCCTCCTCTGGGGAGGCTCAAAAGAGGCAGCTTAATTATCATCTAGCCAGAAGGATGGGGTATAGTTAATACCTTTCTGGGTGGGCTGAAATTAATGACCCTTTCCCCCCACTATTGCCTACCTCCAAGCCCCTTTATAAATGACTATACAACTCAGTAGTTGGTATTCAGATCACAGGAGAGGGCATTTAGCCAAAGCATTTGTCTACAGGGTTTGATCTCTTTTTAATTTTATTCAGATTTACAACTGTGTTATTAAGTGAGATAACTGGACCCTGTGTGAAGTAGACCAGAGCCTTCCCCACTCAAATCTGAACATCTAAAGTTAACATTAATTTTCAAGATTGGACTTAATGCTTTCTCCCTAAGTGTTTTTGCAGCCTGCTTTCTCACAGCTGCACTGAGCCCTCTGTTCTGCAGGGCTGTGCGTGCAGCCCGCCTGCCCACTGCAGGAGGAGAGAGCAGGCTTTGGGGACTAAAAAGACTGGACTCCGGAAGGTGTTGCAGGTTTAGAACCACAGATGGTTTCATGCCTGGGGAAATGCAGCTTTCTGTCTGGGCAAGGAGAGAAGTGTGCCATAGCTGATGGCAATGCTTGAATTTGAAGTCGCCTTTTGTCCCTTAAATGTACACATGGGTATCTGTGTCTGTCTATGTGTATATATTTAAATATATACACATTCAAGCATGTGGTGTGCATGTGTGTGTGTGTGTGTGTGTGTGTGTGTGTGAGTGTGAGTGAGTAGTTTGCAGTAGTACTTGTTCCTTAAATCATGCTGTTAGTCATGAAAGTAATGAATAAATACTTGGCAGTGTCACAAGTGTCTTGTGATGTAAGTAGGTCATGAAGTGACCCACAGAACAATCCTGAGATAAGGATGCCATTAGCCCACTGTACGTTTGAGGACAGTGACCCACTAGGCCTAGGTGATAAATTCATGGCTAATGAATATTGCAGTGAATACTCAAACTCACTTTTTAAAACTTCTAAGTTCAATGGCATTTTCCTACCTTTTCTGAAGGTTGAGGACTGCTAAAAAGAGCTAGCCTGCTCACTCTCCCCATTTTCTCTCTCTCTCTTGAGATTGTAGAACAGAGTTAGGGGCACTGGATTCAGACTGCACTCCCCAGCTCTGTGTGGTACTGGGGTAAAGTCTTTGTGTGCTTCAAACATTGTTTGCTGCCTGTAAAAATGGAAATCATGAGAACACTTCCTTAATGAGAAATTCTACAGGAGAAAGGCCTAGAAGCAGGCTTAGAAAGTAGTATTATCTAAAAATTATTTCTCCTCCTCCAGGGATGACATGGATTAATTATATGATAAAGTGTTTTGGTCATCATATTTCCTATAATGATTAGATCTTTAGGCAAAAAAAAAAAAATGCTCATGGAACATCTATAAGAGCCAAGACCTAAAGGAGAAAATTTCAGCATTATGATTCCTGAGTAATCCACTACATCTACAAACATATTTTCATAGGGAAAGGCCCAATTAGAAATCACCTTTGAGCATTATAAAAAGTAGCATCTCTGTGCTGTTCCCCTCTTGACGCTTAGGTAGGTAATATGTCTTTTAGGAGAAATTGGAAACCAAAATATCATGAGCAGAATGAAACTTGAGGGTTAATGCCAGGTTTGGTAGCACGTACCTGTGATCTAAGAATTTAGGAGGCTGAGGCAGGAGGATTACCATGAATTCAAGGCCAGCCTGGTCTACATAATAAGTTCAAAGATAGCCTGAACTGCACAGTGGGATGCTGTCTGAAAGAAAGAGAGACAAAAGAAAGAAAGAAAGAAAGAAAGAAAGAAAGAAAGAAAGAAAGAAAGAAAGAGAGAGAGAGAGACAGAAAGAAAGAAAGAAAGAGAAAGGAAGAAAGAAAGAAAGAAAGAAAGAAAGAAAGAAAGAAAGAAAGAAAGAAAGAAAGAAAGAAAGAAAGAAAGAAAGAAAGAAAGGTATGTCAAGGGATGGAATGGGGTGCAGTCAGGCCAAACAGGTATGGTGCGGGATGTACAGGAATAGGTGACAAGGCAAGGCTACAATCAGGGTTGTCACCCCTTTCTCTGCATCACTGGCTTCTGCAGCTCTCACAGAATCAGTGCCAGTTTTTATAACATGAGTTTCTGGCACTCAGTGTTCAAACACTATCAAAAATTAATTTCTCAGGGCAGGGGAGATGGCTTATTTAATAAGCACTTCTCTAGCAAGCACAAGGGCCTGAGTTTAATCCTCAGATCCAAAATAAAAATTAATTTCTCGAGGCCAGGGAGATAGCTCAGCAGTCTGAGCTCCTCCTTAGCAAGCACAACAACCCAGGTTCCATCCCTGGTACCTCATGTCTTGCCAGCCCAACACTGAGCCAGTCACCAAAACTGGGCATGGTGGTGCACACCTGTAATCCCAGCACTGGGGAGGCTGAGGCAGGTGGATCACTATGGGTCTAAGCTGTGTAGCAAGACCCTGTACCAAATACATACATAAATGATTAAAAAATTAATT
The DNA here is from genome assembly GCA_004027165.1 of Ctenomys sociabilis. NCBI lineage: Eukaryota > Metazoa > Chordata > Mammalia > Rodentia > Ctenomyidae > Ctenomys > Ctenomys sociabilis. The sequence goes on along the minus strand of PVKA01024660.1, from coordinate 20,733 downwards.
TCTCCTTGTGACTATTTTGTTTTGGAAAATGTACAAATCTAGAACTCATTTATTCATGCTGGAAAAGCTTCTAGGCCTTCCTGTGAAAAATGCTTAAACTACAAGGTTTTTTTAAAAGTGCACTTACCAGACGATCTGTGTACACATATTGTGTGCTGAGTGTTTGGATAGGGCTTGGGATTCGGTGGCTGCTTTACCATTCTAACAGGGGCTTTCCTCTGGTGAGGAGACAGAGATTCATCAAATAAAGAGTGATGAGTATTTAAAGACAGCTACAAAAGGGCTAGACACATAGTTGAGAGTATTAAAGCGCCAACAAGTAGGCTGCTGGTGGGATCCCTGGGCCTGCCATGCTGACCCCACCCCTGGGGCGTGCTGAGAAGGCAATTGAGACTGGGCGTGGTGGTGAGCACCTGTAAACCCACCTCTTGGGAGCATGGAAACAGGCAGGTCACTACGAGTCTGGTCTAGTAATGAGACCCTGAACAGCCTGTAGACCCTTCCCTAAAATGCAAAAACAAAAACAAAAAACAAAAAACAACAACAACAAAAAAGACAGCTACAGACAGAATCAAAGGAACACTAAGAGAGAAAGATGGCTCTGGGGAACATGATATGGAAGAAACATGACCTAAATCAGGAACCAGAAGAATTCTAAGACATTTCTGAAGTATACTTGGTTTGAGCTGCTAAGCATCTAAGGGTCAGAGACAGCAAATGAGACTGGACAGAAGGCTTCAGCCAGATGACCGGCATGGGAGAAGCCCGACTGACACAGGATTGGCTCATGCTGGGTCCAAAAAGAGGCACTTCTGCCAGAACAGAAAGCATGTAGAGAGAAGGGTGGGACACAGCTGGAAAGATAGGCAATGGCCCATGGGCAGGGCGGCCTGGAGATCCTAGGTTTTGCCTATACGAGTAGGAAGTGTTTCAGTTGCGTTAAGGGAGGAGACAAAATCAGACTTGTCCTTTGAAAATAGTATGTCGGCTGGATTTGATGGGCTGTGCAAATTAAGTATGTAACAGGAAAGAAAGCACAGATTGAAAATGAGAGTAGAGATACAGAAAAATAAATGGATTTGATAGCTATTCTGCAGGTACAGAAAAGGTTGGACAATGGGTTGAACAGCTAAGGTGGGGGAAGAGAATTTCCAGGCTTGCCTGGGCGGAGCATGGCAGTGTTGGCAGTGAATGGTTTGCCAGCAATGAAAATAAATAAAATTTTTACACCACTTCAGATAGCATTGGCTCATGCAAATAAACATGAAGAAGGGAGAGCTCAATATTTGGATTTAAAGACCTGAGGAGATACAAACTTGTAGACAACAGGCACTTAGAGTGCAAACCATCGAGCCCATGCCCTCAGACGAGTTGTTTAGGGACACAGAACACAGATGAGAAGAATGGGATGGGTCTGTGAACACTAGAGCCCAGGTAGAGGTTGATGAGCCTGTGAAAGAGACAGAGGAACGGCCTCAGCAAAGCAGATGAAAAACTGCAAGGTGGCTGTGTTGTGAAAATAAGAAAAAAGTGATTTAGAGCACAGACTAAACATCAGGACTAAAAATTCACCCATTGTAGTGAGAAATTTTGTGTGGCAGTAAAGTTCTGTTCGGACAAGTTTATTTGGAATGCTCTTCATGCCTCCCTTCAAAGTGTGAGCAAAAGGGCAAGGAGAAGGTTGGAAAATCCAATTCTTACCCCCATTTTTTTAGAGGATATGGGTACGGTGTAAAGGGATATGTTAGCAGCTGCAGGTTCTTGTTCAGTGTCAAGATTGCTCTAAGCATTGCCATGTTCCTTATAAAAAAATTTGATATTTGAAGTGTGATATTCTTCAGGGTTTCAGCTTTGAACTCTGAGCTTGTATTTTTGCTTTTTTTTATTTGTTGGTACCAGGGATTGAACTCAGAATCTTGCACTTGCCAGGCAACAGCTTATTCTACTGAGCTATCTTCCTGGCCTAAGCTTGTCCTTTTTTCCCTTGGCCTAAGGCCCCCTTTTCCAATATGACATACACTACATCCAATGGCATCTTTCTTTTCCCAGATCACTGAGGCAGGAAGCTGGTATCTTCTGAAGTCCTTCTCTTTCTCAGCTGTCACTTCTGGGTTTCCTTGGTGAGACACAGTTCCATTAATGCCACTATTAGGTATACCACAGATTTATCCACTGTCAAGATGCTTACATCTTGTTTATCCACATAGAAGCTCAAGTTTCATGTTCTTGGACTTCCAATTTCTTACACTTCTGCTCTGTTCTACCAGAGCTGGAAAAAAATCTTAGTAACTCTTGCACTTCTGTCTTGGTCATATCCAACCACTCAGAAAATTCTGTTGGGCCTTTGTGAGACAGAAGTCAAGATACCGACCACTTCCCACTGTCATCTCTGCTATGCTGATTCCTCCATGAAGACCTTGTGCTCGGACTATTACAGTAACTCTGCTAGATCTTCTGGTCAGTTCCCTACAGGGCAGTGAAAATAGTCTATAGCAACCACTCCATTCTTCTTGCTGCTCTCCCCTACCTGTTTTATTTCTTTCATTGCACAGGAATCAATCACTTTTTGAATTTCTCATGTAAATATCTGCATTTATATACATACATCTTCACTAATTCCTTTAATGAGTTAGGTGTATTCATTACCTAGCTTAGAGTACTTTATGCAATTGTCATGCACAGATCTGGATCTCACTGAAAATTCCTTTATTTTTAAATATTTTAGGGAAGGGTCTACAGTCTCACTACTAGATTGGACTCATAGCAATCCACCTGTTTATAGCCTCCTAAGAACTGCATCTGTATAATAGCATATACTAATGTATGTGTATATATAATAATACATACTAATATATATGAGGAAATATATAAGAGGTATGCACCACCACACCCATCTCAGGGAGTACCTTGGGGCAGGGCCGGCCAGCAGGCCAGGGAATCAACCCCCTGGCCCCTGTGCCTGCTTGCAGGTGCTTTAATCTGCTGAGCTATTTGGTCTGCCCCAAAACCTCTTGAATGAAAGAATCTGGGAATTAGTAGGAGCAGGTAAAATGGTTGAGGTCTACTGATGAGAATCTCTACTGGTTCTAATTGACAGTAATGTATTTTTGGTAGCAAATAAGAGGTGGGAATGTAGATATGGAAAGTTTTGTGGATAAAAAAATGTATTTGTTCACATCTTAGTTCAGTAATGTCAGACTTAGGTGTTATAAGGTATGCATTGTCCGTTTTATTGTTGAAAAACTCTGTGTAGATGATGTAGAATAAATAAGATCCGGCTGTGATTCTCTACTACAATTTGAAGACTGTGCTAAGTTTCTATGGTTTCACAGGTAGTCCTTGTTTTATTAATGAATTCAATTTCTGCCCATGCATTTTCTGAACTAAACATTATTGTCTGACCTTACAAAGCAAATCTGTCCTTTTTGGAAACTACAAACATTATTATTTAATAGATTTGGATAGAAACAAAATCATTAGATGCTCTGCAGAAAGAAAAGTTGGCCATGGGCTAAAACTTTTCCTCCAAATAAAAAGAAAAGAAGTTGAATAGGACAGAGTTACACAGTAGCAGTATGTCTTTGTGTGTATATACCCACATACTAATATATATATATATATATATATATATATATATATATATATATATATATATATTAGTATATAGTTATATATACATTAGTGTATAAATGTTAGTATATATTATGACATATAATAATTTTGAAATAATGTATTTGTTTTCTATTTGTAAAATCTCTATGTAATGGTTGCGATTTGTGTAACTCTAACCCTAACCCTAAAGTCAGACATGAAGTGAGTTTAAGGAACGGTGAGATTACTTTATAGGTGAGCAAAGTTGGGCAAAAGAATGGAGAAAGGAGTAAGGACAGGGACACAAGGGACTCCAGAAAATGAGTCTGAAGCAGCTGTTGTGCTTTCACTGGGTTTCACCAAATCCAGAATGCACTTCTGAGCAACTTGTGGTACATTTCCTCCATGCCATTGCAATAAATAATTCATCCACAGTTCTGCACGGGCAGAAAAGAAATGACACCATTTTGACTTCCTAGTGGTACTCTCCTTTATTCCAGGAAAACGAGTCCTCCTCACCTCTGCAAACATCTCCCAAGTACACTGAGGCTGCAAGGAAGTGTCTCTACCTGTCTGGGAAGCAGCATATGCACCCTTCTTGAATTCAGAGACTGTCACTTCCGGGTTTCCTTTGTGACACACAGTTCCCATAACAACCTGACAAACCAGACCTCCAGGAGACCTCCTGCAGGGCTCAGGAATCTTCTTTGCCTGCAAGGTGGGTGGTGGGGGAAGAATGCCAGCAACCCTACCCAGGTTCCTGCCCTGTTACCGCATACTTGCATTTGGAAGTGGGCCAATCCCTAAACACCACAGACAAATCCTCTGTCTCAGGTTGTTGTAAATAATGCAGCATCTAAAACAGCAAAGCAATATTTTTACATCTATCACCTAATCACTGAAAGAAGGAGCTACTGCAAAGCATTCTCACAATCTGAAAAATACTTATGTGTATCAGGGCATTTTAATGAGTGATATTGATTGCTAACTTACACACACACATATATGCGTGAAAACATTAGCTTGTACATTTGAATATATGTATGTATATTTCCTATGAAATATTATCATTCTAAATTTTTTTTTTAAATAAATTTTTTAAAGTGCATTGTTTTAGGAAAAATTAACATCACAATTTGGTCCTATGAAGTCCCCTGAAGCAAACATTTATAATGAAGTTTGCTATGCAGAAGATAAGAGGAAGCTACAGAGTTACAGAGGGGCACATGCAAATGTCCTGTTTTTAATAAATCTTGTTTGTAGTTGCATCTTAATTTTAAATAATTTTGTCTTATGACTAGTAATGGTGATTAGTGATTATATTATCTTGACTTCATTATAAAAATTTAGCTGGACCCGACGTGGTGGGCTGGGGTGCAGTAATACTGCTGTAATGCAAGGTTGCAACAATAGGTCACTTTCTCTTCACATTATTTTATATTTCTAGACCTGCTGTAATAGCCCAAATGATTCCATTATACAGGTATTTTTCATAATAATATTAAATTACCTTTACTTCTTCCATAAATTGTACATAGCGATTTGCACTATATCCATCTCCTTTTCTTCTGCGAGTTGAAATGAGAATTTACTGAGGGATTTTTAACCCCAGCTTTCCCAACTGCACCCACCTCATGTTTGGAAAAATAAACAAGATAATGGAGGAAAAATGACATTGTTAACTGAGAAACATAAAATGGCACTAAAAGAATTCTGCTAAAGAAGATCCTGGATGAACCCTTCCCCTTTAATATATTTCAACCAGTTTGATTTGTTGCATTATAGCATCTCATGAAATTTTTAGTAGCACAAAGATTAAAAATTCACAATTTCCACATTCCTATTTTTTTCCTCTAGCATGATCACTGTCTTAATTAAAATTAACTTTTATAATATTTATATTGTATCACAAAGCTATATGTTTTGTAAAATAATAAGAACAAGTATGCCTTAATGAAATTTGCAGTCTCAGTAGACATAGGTTTGGAGAACAGAACATCTTACATCTGAGGTTTGCATCGTGTTGTGCCATGGCCACAGAAAGGTCATTCATTGGATTTAGGACTTCACCTCAAGTACTAGGTGTTAGTAAATCACATCTGAAGGCAGATGTTCTCCACCGCTCAGCCAAGGTGCCACCCCTGTTCAGCATCGTGTTGCTCTCCTCCATGCATCAAATACATCGTGTGACAAATTTTCCAGAACATTTACTAACCTCTCTCTGTTTCTCAAAGTCATCCTTTAGCTCCTTTGGACTTTTTCTTTCTGTCTTCATTTAAAAGATTTGCTCCTCCTGGATTCTATAGCTAAATCTACACTCAGGACTCTTTCTGGTTTTCAATTTTGGGATTTCCATTTCCCTTGTAACCTCAGTCGTCATGTGGTTTATAGAAATATTAATATACCACTCAATAAGATTCTACTGTTCCAAAGATAAAATTTTTTAAAAATGCTCACCCTAAAATTACAAATGCCTTTTGTTGTATTTAAATGACTAGAATTGATTTTGTTTTAATTTTAATATTTTTGTATTCTAGGACAGGTCTACAGGGTGTCAGTAAGTAGATCAGACTTGTAGTGATCCTTCTGTTTACAGCCTCCCAAGTGCTGGCATTACAGGCACACACTGCCACACACAGTCTCAATCGCCATCTTGGTGTGTTCCTGGCGGCAGAGTCAGCACAGCAGGCCGGGGATCAAACCTCTGGCTCCTGTGTCTGCCTAAGCAGGCTCTTTAATCTGCGGAGTGATTTGGCTGACCCTAGGCTTGATTTTTATATATGCAATTAGTTTTATTTTTACTTATCTTTATTAACTCTTGCTTGTATTCATATTGTTTGTTCTGTATTAGGAGGGAAAGTAAATCATTTAACTTTGCCTACATCCTGTGGCAAATAAGCAGTTTAGCAAAACAAAAAAAAAAAAAAAAGAGAGAGAGAGAGAGAGAGGAAATAAGAGACACTCTAAATTATCTTGCACAAAGCAACTGGATAAAACTTGGTGTTGCTAGTTGAGAAGGGGAAGGGGAAGCATTGATCCTGGCAAAAATGAAGCATACAATACTAGGCACAGGCAATACTAGACACTTTCACCTATTGGTAGATGAAAGTGTGGCATAGATGTCCAAATTTAGAATAGAATTCAAGTACCTTCAGGGGTATGGAATCATCAGCTCATACACTATATTTAAAGATTAAGGAATGAAGAACTCACCTGGAGGGATGTAGAGAATTTATGGTCTAAGAGGTTCTGTGATCATGTGAGGGACTATGACTTACTTTGGCTAAGATAATTTGGAGTGACTGTTATTCCCCCCCCCCCCCCGCTCTCTCTTTGTGGTTCATACTCTCCATCAGCAAAGATACATATCATCTATGGCACCCTACTCCACACCATCATCTTCCTTCAATAGACAACTGAACTTGTTTCTCAATTGGTCCGTAACAGACTCTTCCAACCTAGAGCTAGATCCCCCCAACCACAAGCTTCCTTTTCCATGTGCCGCAGATCTGCACTCTCCTAAATTTTGCTCCTCACATCATCTGTTTGTGAAGGATTTTCTCAATTGGTCATACACTTCACCATCTCATTCTATTTCTTCCCCCGAAACATAGATCAAATGCTGCCTATTATTTTAGGGTAGTTGTAGATCTCAATGTTCAAAATTTAAAATTCAATATTTCCTTGGAAATTTCATGATTCATTTTTGGGACATACCTTTTCATTAAATTCTTTATTAATACTTTCAGGTTGGGCAGTGGTGTGGGCAGCCCAGTGGTAGGATGGTCCTCTTGTTTTCTCCCTGCGCTCCAAGTCACAGTGACAATGACACCATGGTGACATGCCCACATATGTTGGTTTAGCAATATCTGCCTTGCACTAACTTGAAATGGATGTCAGGCTTTTACACTCACACAAATTTTTACAAGGAAGCATCTTTGGACTCTGTTTTGACTCCATGACTTGAAGCCAACAGAATTGGCTGTGACTATGGACTTCAATACAACCGTCAACAATTGCTGTTCCAGAAATGACAATTGATGTCCATTCCAAGTTGTGAATACTAGTTTTGTTTTTTCAACATAAAGACTATTAACTTAATTTTTTTTTCAAATTGAAAGAATAACACAAACTTATATTGAACATTGAAGCAATATACAGAGACTCATATCAAAATAAACTACTTTCTCCCGTCCTTTATCTCACTTCTGGATTCCACAATGTAGACATTATTAACAATTTCTCAGATGAAAATATTCTGCTACGCATATGCTTTTTGACTTTGTTATTTATAATGTTTACCTTGCTGAATGCTGAAAAACAACTGCTTCCTGCTATTTCTGACATATGTTAGCATCTATAAACTGATCGCAAGGGCTAGCCAGGTAGCTCAGTGGACTAAAGCACGTGCTTAGGCACAGCGCAGCAGCTGGAGCTCGATCCCTGGTGTGGTGTGGCAGCCCAGTCCTCGGGGCTCACTGAGATAGTGACTGAGAAGGGGTGTGGTGGAGCAGGCCTGTAGTCCCTCTCTTGGGAGGCTGCAAACAAGACAATCATTGTGAGTGTGATCTAAGTAGTGAGACCTTGTGCCAAATAAATAAGCAAACTGATCACAATATCTTACACATTTAAAGTATGCAGTTACTCTGTAAAAGGAGAAAAATTTTAAATGACAAGTTTTAAAATGCTTCTTTCTGAACAGTGTTTTAATTCTTATACGGTCAGATACTACACAACCCAGACAGAACTTAGGCATGGACATCTGTAAATTTATTTATGGGCTCTCAACAACACCCTGCATCGTGCCAATGTACATTTTCAGCTGATTTATAGCAACGGTACCCATCTGCCTTTTTAAGAAACCATTTAATTTTAAAAATTACAAGTATAGAGTTTTTGTCCTTGACCTTGCTACAGATATTACTGAAAAATCAAGCTAAAAACTCTCCAAACTCTCATAAATTACCTCACTCCTACAGCTTACATCACCCTGCCTCTTCCTTGACAGCTGAATTAATTTTACGAAGTCCTATGGAGTCATCCTGAGCCATTCATTATCTCAGGGGTGTAGTGGAGCCCTATATAAGGCTTTGCCAACTCGTCCTTTTAATTGTGTCCTAATGATGAATTGGCCCGGAGTGATTCTCCTGTCCCCTCGCTGAGTCCTTCTCCCTTGCGGGCCATCACCCCCTCCTCCAAGGGCCTGATTGAAATTCACAGCAACAGAAAACCAACAAAACCTCACGTAGGATTACCCCCACTCACATAAAGCTAGGCTTTCCTTCTAAAAAAAAAAAAATGCCTTTTTCACATTCATTACCATCCCACTCTGCTCCTGTGCCTGCGGGTGTACCAGTGGGACTGCATTTGGCTGATTCTGCTCCCAAAACACAAAGTACAAAGCTTCAATGCTTCCTGTCCACAAGCCACCTGGGCTTGATCATGGCCTTGTAGTCTGCCCTCAGCTTCCTATGCGCTTTGCCTCTCTTTATGACACAGCCGAAGTTTCAGGTGCTTCAACCAGTCAGCTTGTCATCCAATATCCAGTCCGGAAAAGAGAGAGCATAGTGGATATTCCAAAAGGCAGCACCCCAGGACTGGTCACGTGAGTGGTGGAGGTATGAGGGAGCACAAATAAGATGTGAAATAGCACAAAGAGGGTGATGGCAGGGGGAGCTCCTACACATACTTTTGATGAATCTTCATCACCTCTCCAATTCTTAGAAGAGAAAGAAAAATAAATATTTTCTCTTCTGAGGTCCTATATCTTTTTAAACACATCACCCCAGGTAGTTTCCTCTGTCTACTTTCATGAAGTGTATCTGTCTGTATGACAGCCAGAGTCTTCAGGGATGTGGCAGTGTACATCTAACTTTTTATTCACAGATTCTGGTTCAAAAACAATAGTTCAAAAAAATAATAATAGTTCAATCCATGTTATAATAGTTACTTGCCTAGAACTAAGAAGATGTGCACATTCATCTTTTCCTCTCTCTCTCTCTTTTTTTTTAATGTACTTGTTACAGGGTCTCACTACACAGCTCGGACTCATAGGGATCCTCTTGTATGCAGCCTCCTCAGTGCTGAGATTGTAGGCATACACCACCAGCCTGGTCTTGGTGACTGGCTCAGAGGCAGGACCTTCATAACATGTGGTACAGGGCAACCAAGCCCCTGTTCCTATGCTTGCCTAAGCAGGTGCTTACTATGCTGAACTATCTCGTTGGCCCTCACATTCATCTTTTTAATGATCTTGTGTAACTCAGTTTTGTGTTGCAACTCAGATGCAACACAAATGACATCTCAAGCTCCCTAGAAAGATGGAAAAAGAACAAATAACAATGAGTGCCTAGCTAGCCTTCATCACCTTTTCTACCTATGAGCACAACACCCTAGACAGGGGTCATGCCTGACAATAGCATTCACACAAAAGCTACATTCACACACATCCCATGGTAACATAGCTAGGCTCAATGTTTGAAGGCTATTAACATAGAAAAAATGTCACATCTACATCATCCAAATGGACTTTGATAGATATTGTTTGAATAGAAAACATAGCTTCAGAATGAGATTTAGCCATCTATTTACAAATACTGAGTCATTTCTTCTCAATCAAAATGGGAACATCATGCCATTTGTATTTTTCCTCTATATGTGAGTAGGGAGAAAGCTGTTAAAGTAAAAAAGCATTATAATCAACTTGAATTGTACAATTTTTAGGACATTTTATCCAATGGTCTATTGCATAAGAATCTGTGATTTCATATTCATAAATTCTCATCTCTCCAACTTGCCACTATTCATACATATCAAATAGAATTTCCTGTATTCTCACATCCAAAAGTAAACGAAGAAACATGTTAATATCAGCTGATTTGACATTGATAGTCCTTTTTTTTTTAGATGAGATAAAGCTTTTGTACAACAAAGGCAATGGTGATGGTAGACTTAGAGTACAATCTGCAGTCTGAACAAAGGCAGCCAAGGAGTCCCCGTTAAGTCTAGAAGAAAATGAAGAACTACAGTAGAAGAACAGAGGTGAAAAGAAAATTTGAGTCTGATTTCAGGGCAATAAAGACTCAAAATGATTACAGACTGCATAGAACAGACCAGAAGGAAGGTCAAAAAGCTGGACTCCTAACTTTTCTTTCTTTCCTTTTTATTTCCATGAGCTTGCTTTTCTAATTTTCCTCTTTGTTTGTGGAAATTGTGTCATCCAGTTGCTCAGACCCAAATACTTACTGTTACCTCCAGGTATCCCATGCCTCAGCACACTGTTGTCAGTGCCTTCAAAATATATCTAAGTATCTCAGCATCATGAATTCTATGACTGCCAGCCTATCCTAACTATTAAAGTGGCCCCCATGCAGTCTCTCAGAGATGATACTGTGTCATTCCTCAGCACCAGCCAAGATTTCCTTTCCAAAACACTTCTCCCCACACAGACTGCCCACAGAACAAAAATCCTGTGATCCCTCTGTGGTTGCTTGTTACGTGCAGACTTCCCCATTGCAGATCCTGATACTTGGCCTCACCATTTTCCCCCTTTTCTGTGTCCCTCTGCTCTTCCACTGTGGTGTTCTTGACTTTCCTCAAGTCTTAATGAGGATTCCCTGGCTGCCTTTGTTCGGACTGCAGTGTTTCCTTCACTTTTCTGCACCTTATTTCTCTGCTTTACTTTTTCTTGAGAGTTCTTAATCACTTCTAGTATATAAATCTTTAACTCTTTATTAATTCTTAGCCTCTCCCCAAAGCAATAAAATTCCCAGAAGAACAGGGACTTCCATCTGTCTTTGTCTACTGTATTCTAAATGCTTAGAACATTGCCTGAAAATAAATCCTAATTGGTAATATTTTCTGAAATACTAGTGGGAGGTGAATAAAAGAAAATAATTGTGCATTTCAAAGGATTGCTGTGAATTTCCAATTAAATTAGTTTTACTTTGCAAGCTATATAACTCACAAACTATAACTCCCCTAAATATATCATCAGGGGAGAGAAAATAGTAGAGCAATGAGTGTCAACAGCTCAGTTTTTCTCCAGGACAAAGTGACTAGAGTCAGAAAACATAGTTTGGAGAGGAATTAAAGTGTACGGAGTCTACACAGTAACCATGAGGGACCTAATGCAGGAGAGGAAAGTATAGTTAAGTGAAAAAGAAGAGGTGGACCCTGCCACAGAGAAGATGCTATTTTGTAGCCTGTGGCAGCTGATCAGCTGTCAACCAAGAAGCAAAGTGAAATTATCAGCTTCTCTCTGATGGAGTACTGCATCAGGACTAGGAGAACCTTAGGAGAGAGCGGAGAGAACATGAGACACCACTTCCTGAGTGGCCCTCCAGAGTCAACAGCTGGTGAGTGACTGTGGTACAAGTAGCTGAGCAGAAGAGGAGCTAGAAGAACATAATTGTGCTGGGTGTTGGACCCTCTATCTCAAAACAGCCTATTGGCAGCTTCATAAGGCCTAGTTCATAAAATTGAGGAGGGAAGGGCAGTCACAGGAGATAGCTCCCAGTTGTAGAGCAGACTAGGGTGGAGGTCCCATTGAGAGGTGGAGACTGCTGACTCTGGGATCAGTTCCTGCAGTACGATGTTGGTTTCTTCCAGAGCCACACAGGATAGCAAGCACACACTGGTGCTGTGTGCCTGCTGCCGAAGCAAGATCCAGAACAAGGCCTTTCAGTGCATTATTTCTCTGCTAGCAATGGTAGATTCCCTGGTGAAAGATCATCTGACTACTTCTGTAGTTGAATTGATTGCAAAGGAGAAGCCAGATTCAGTGGACAGTTTCATGGCAGAGACTCTGCCTGCTAAATCCACCATCACACTGAGACAGAGGGATGGCAAACTCCCTAACCCATAGCTCACTCTGGGCCACAGTCTGCAAGAAAACTTGCAGCCTAGCAGCAAGAATCTCAGAGTCTGAATCAAAATCAGGACTTCCATGGAAGGATCAGAGGAGTTATTAGAGTGTGAGCACCCAGACTCCCTGACCAAGAGACCACTTGAAAGTCACATTTGCAGGGTCTCACTGGAATATCTAATCTGTGTTCCCTTTGGCCATATTATTGGTTTATATTTTAATATGTTCCCTGAATTATTTATCAATGTGAGGCCACAATATGTACTTTGATGGCTTCGTGTATTTATCAGATTATTACTCGTGTCTATTAATTCTTTCCTTGGCTCTGGTTTGCTAGGTGTCCATATTCTCTTTTTTGTCTCAGCTATTGATCGTGTTTCATCTCAAAGCCTTGAAACAGTATTAACATATTTCTTTATTTTTTTTTCCAAACAGCACACACCTCCTCCTAATTTTTAAAATTCCTGATACTTATTTCCCTCACAGGCACATTTACTCTCACTGTTATACTTCTCCAGCCTCCCCATCATAAGCCCTTTGATCTGCTACATCTTACCCATCTTGTTGTCCTCCCTACAGGCGAGTGCTGATAACCACATGGCTTTACTCAATCACAAAGTCAACTCCCTTTCTCTAATATCTTGCTCTTGCCCCCAACAATATATGCTTTGAAAACTCTGAGTTCTAAACCTTCAACTCAACTAAAAGCACCCCAATAAAATCAGACTCATATTGATCTTTCTTTCTCATCTACCACTAGTCTCCTTTTCAGACTTCTCCTTGAAGTCTAACACTACTCATCCTAACACCTCGCATTCCCTGCTGCCCACCTCAGCTACCCGACTTCAGAGAAGCTGCAGATAATAAACTTTCCTAGTGAGCTTAGAGAGTCATCAGAAGCAAAAAGAGTTACTGAAAGACTGTCCTGGGGAAAAGCTGTAAGACTGAATCTGTGGATGTTGGTGGAAATAGAAGCAGTTTCTTCTGAAAAATATAGGGTTAGAGTTGGAATCATTTAAGGTAAATCATAGAAGGACTAAATACTCCACCAGGCATACAAAACTGAAATTTTGTCATGGGGAGGCAAGCATCTCTACAAAAGGCACGACCTCTTCATTTCTCTAATCTCTAAAATTCAGTAACTCCCTCAATGGAAAAAGGGGCAGAAAAGAGGGGGCCACATGTAACTAGACAATAGATGATAGATAGATAGATAGATAGATAGATAGATAGATAGATAGATAGATAGATGACAGACAGATCGAAGTAGGAGAATGAGGAAACAAGGAGATAGAAAATCTCTGACACCCCTCCAGTATCCCAAGGCAGAGAAAGAGAAGAAGAAAATAAATACACGGTAGCAGAAAATTATGAAAAGGTCTTGGAAGGGATGCAGAGAATAAAGGAGTTCAAAAAGGAAATGAATGAAAAGGCAACAGTGGTTGCACACAGCATGGTCATGGTGAATTTTGGGCTATAGGTAAAGGACTAGTTGAGTGGACCACAACAGTTCAAAATTTGAACAGTAAACTCAGCAAGGATATGGAACTGTTGAGAAGATGTCAAACAGAAAACCCTAAAATAAATACTCTGTGGAATTCATGCATTGCAGAAAAGCCCAATGTAAAGGCAGTGTCTGATACTGAGGAGAAAACCCCGTAGTGAGTTATGATGAAGAACTCAAAGATGTCAAAAGAAAAATAAAAGAACAAGAGAAGATGATCCAGCAGCTACTGCGTGACAGCAAGGAGACTACTCCAACACTGACTGCAGTCAGAAACAAACTACCAGAGAGTACAAATGGATTGATGAACATGCTCACAAAAATTATGGAAGGAGATTTCTGGCATGTAAATAACTTAAAATACAAATGAATAAGGCATATAGAACATCAAACAACTAGGATGAAAGGAAAAGTCCATTGAGCTATCTCCTCATTAAATTCACAGATGCCCAGGAAACATATGAATTTTAAAGGAAGCCATAGGAAAAACAAAGAAAAATCAGATACAAAGGCAACCCACTTAGAATCACAGCATTTTTTAAGCACAAACCCAGAAATTCTTCAAGTAAAGTATTGCAAGGCCTATGAGCAAATCATTTAAAACCTAATTAACTTACTCAGCAAATCTGTCTTTTTTAAATAGATGGAACAATAAGGAATTTCTTTGAAAAAGACAAGGGCAGAACCCCCAGAGTTCTAAACCAGCTCTACAGAAAATCCTTAAAAACATTCTCTACAGAAAAAATAAAAATGGACACAGATAAGAACGCAGAGGAAATTATCAACAACAATAACAAATAGGAAAAGAAAAACATGAATCATACACCAAAATATAGAGAAGATATTGAGAGGAAAGTATCAACATATCCAGTGATATCACTCAATGCTAATGGCCTCAACTCTTTAGTCCAAAAACACAAACTGGCAGAAAGATAAAAAACAGAGTCCAACAATTTGTTGCATCTAAAAATGTCATCTAATCCAAAACGTTTTCATAGACTAAAAATTAAAGGATGGAAAGCAACATTTCATGCTCCAGGACACCAAAACCAACAAGGATAGCAATTCTAATATTAGGCATGGTAAATATCAAGTTAAAATTGATTAAAAGAGACAAATAATGTCACCATATACCAATTAACTGTATAATCCAACAAGAAGAACTACAACTGATTAAAATACATTCAATAAACAATGGAGCATCTATCTGTATGAAACAGAAACTGCTGAAATTCAAAGATCATATAAATAATAACACAAGCATAGCACAGGATGTTGACCCCACTTTCACAAAGAGACATATCAACTAAGCAACAAACGCTGAAAATTTAGAGTTGAGTAGCACTTTAGAACATATGGCCTAAAGGATGTGCACACAGTATTTCATCTATATTTCATAGTCTATAACAGCAGCCTGAGGTACTTTTTCCAAAGTAGATGACATCCTAGATCAGAAACTTTCCTAAATAAATATAGAAATATTGGAATCACCCCATGCATACTATCAGGCCACTGTGCAATGAAAACAGAAATTGATGACAAAAAAAATTTCAGAAAAGGAAGGGCTCCTGGAAAATTAACATCACACTCCTAAACAGCCAATAGGTCACTGAAGAATTCAAATAAGAAATTAAAAATTTTCTAGAAGTTAATAACATTGACTGTATAATTCAAGAAATCATTATAACCTAAGAAAGGGGCCTTCTTCTTCCCCTTCCTCCACTACTTCTTCTTCTTCTTCTTCCTCCTCCTCCTACTCCTCTTCTTTTACCTTCTTGAGACAGGATTTCACTATGCAGTTTGGACTGGCCTCAAATTCACTCTATAGCCAAGTCTGGCCTCAGACTTACAGCAGGTCCCCAGCCTCAGCCTCCCAAGTTCTGGGATTCAGGCATGTGCCATCATGCCTGGCTATGAAAGGAGTTCCATAAATGAAATTTATCACAACACAGAGTAGGAAAACAGCAATCCCAAATAAATAACCTTAGAAGAAATCTTTTTTAAAATGTATTTGGTTGATACAGGGTTCTGTTATATAGCTCAGACTTATAGTGATCCTCCTGTTTTCAGCCAGACTCTGGCCCATACAGCCTGCCTGGGGGGAGGGGCTATTGTGGCATGTGGTGCCAGGATCGAACCACCATCACTGTGCTTGCCTAAGGTTGCCTAAGCAGACACTTTAGTTCCCTGAGCTACCTCCCCCTCCCCAGGAGAATCTTAAGATACTTGGGAAGCAACAACAAACCAGCCCCAAAACAAAATTAAAGATGGAAATGAAAAAGACAGGTGTGAAAAAATATATATGGTAGTGAAATCAGTACAGCTGAAACTGAAAAGAACTACAAAAGATTGATTGAGTTGAAGATCTGGCTCTTTGAAAGAATAATCAAAATAGATAAGCCCTAGTTACACTCACCAAGAGAAAGGGAAAAAAGATTTACAAGAAAAAGGTGAAATTACAATAGAAACTAAGGAAATCAAGAAGCGAGTGGAGAAGAGAGATAGTTCAGTGGCTTAAGTGCTTGCCTGGTAAGCATAATGTCCTGAGTTTGATCCACAGTAATAATATATAATCTAAGAAGACACAAATATGTTTAACAGTTCAGTAACAAACAATGAAATTGATTCAGTATTAAGTAGCCTACCAACTTAGTAAAGCCCTGGACTTAATAGATTCACTGCTCAATTCTATAACTTCTTGAGGATGTTCGACCACCAATTGTCCTCATACTCTTCAAAAAAAGTAAAAATGGTTGAAATACTCCAAAATTCATTTATTGAAGCCAGTATCATTCTGATCCATAAACCAAATAAGGACCCAACTGAAAAAGAGAACTATAGGCCAACCTCTTTAGTGAACATAAATACAAAAAATTTCAACAAGATATTAGCAAATAGAATGCAGCACATTATTATAAAGATGATACATCATGATAAAGTATATTTCATCCTAGAGGTGCGAAGATGGCTCAACATACTGTGCATAAGTCAATCAATGTAATATCTAGTTAAACAAGAGCAAGGTAAAAAAATACATGATCATATCAGTAGACATATAAAGTGCTTTTGATGAAATTCAGCTCCCTTTCACGATAAAACCCTGAAGAAAACAGGTATAGACAAAAACATACCTTAATACAGTAAAGGATATTCATGACCAAGCAATAGCCAGTATTGAACTAAATGGGGAAAAGCTAAAGGCTTTTTCTCCCCACAAAACTAGCAAGAATACAAGGTTGTCCACTATCAACTCTTGTATTCAACATAGGACTTGAAATAATAGGCAGAGAGCTTAGGGAAGAGAAAGAAACAAAAACTATTTTATTTCTCAATAAACATGGAAAAGGAGGAACTCAAATCATCATTATTTGAATATGACACAATACTTCACATAGAAGACCCAAAAAAACTCTTAGAATTAATAACCAACATCATGAAAAGTATCAGGACACTAAATCAACACATGAAAATCATTAACATTTGCATATACCATCAATGCAAGGGATGAGAAGGAAATTATGAAAACAATGCAATTCACAGTTTCTTTAAGAAAAATAAAATGTCTAGGAATTAATCCAATGAAGCAAGTGAAAAGACATAGATATAGGAAAGGATTTTCTAAGCTGAACCTCAATTAGAAAATAAATATCAGCAAGAATCAGTGAATGGGATTGTATCAGAACAAATAAAGAATCAATCAGTAGAGAGAAGAGACAACCTACAGAATTGGCAAAAACATTTTTCAACTATACCTCAGACTGGACTAATCTCAAGAACACAATGAACTCAAAATAATTATACACTTTATAATTAAAGACCTAGTCAAGATATGGGAAAGATAAATGAGCAGATACTTCACAAATGTAGAAATATAAATACTCAATGGCTATATGAAAATATATTCAACATCTCTGGTGATTATGTAAATGCAAACTACAACACTGCTCTGACTGTATGTCGCTCCAGAAAAAAATGGCAGTCATTAGGAAATCAGCAATAGCAAAAGCTTGTGTGGCTATGCTGAAAAAGGAGCCTTCCTTGATTGTTAGAGGGAATACAAGCCAGTTTAACTATTACGGAAATAAGTATGGAGCTTTATCAAAGAACTCAAATTAGAAATTCTATATCACCCAGATTTCCCCCTGCTCTGTTTCATCCCCGAAGATTTTAAGACCTCATCTGCAATGGTACATATGTATACCAATGTTTATAAAAGTGCAATTTGCGATTGTTAAATCTTGGATCCAGCTTGTATACCCATCCACAGAGGACTGTATAAAGAAAATATGGTATTTATACATAATACAAAAAGATTTGGTTATGAAGAATGACACATTTGAGACATTTGTAAGAAAATGTATACATCTGGAAAGAATAATGCTGAGTGAAGGAAACACAAGCCTAGGCATGGTGCGGTAGTCTTCATTTGCATGAGGCAAAGTACAACCAAATTGATGGAGGATGGTTTGAAAAGGACAAAGAGATGGATCTCTTGTGGGAAAAGTGGTCCAAGGGAACAATGGGTAGGGGTGAGTGGGAGGGGAAGGGAAAATGAGAGATGAATGATGCAGTGTGTTTAGGAACTTAATCGCCCCAATTAATGTGAATACTGTATGGCACAACGTAGATGAATATCAACAAGTATAGACAATGGGTAGGGAAACCAAAGCAGGTGGTAAGAGGCAGAGGAAAGGGGAAAGGAATTTTAAAAAAGTAAACAAGCTGTAACATCTACACATACCCACTCAAAGGTTATACATTAAAGATAAAAGTGCAAATAAATGACTATGCAGTATTTAGTGCTAATAATCACACCAAATAAAGATTAAATTTGCCTCAACAGGATGTGCAGTAAGTGCTAAGCACTTCATCATTTAATTCATACAGGAATCCAAAGGGATAACTGTTCTAGTTGGTCTTCTCTCAGAAGTGACAAAGCTTAAGATTTTATATGCATACATACATATATTTATATAAAAGAAATACATATAGAGAGAGACAGATATAGATAGATAGATGATAGATAGATAGATAGATAGATAGATAGATAGATAGATAGATAGATAGATAGACAGATAGATAGATAGACAGATAGATAGATAGATAGATAATCTGCAATCTTAAATGTGTAACTTGGTATATGGCCAGTCAATAGGAAGAGACAAAGCTGAATTACACCTTTCTGTCTCCTCTCAATCTGTTGATGTAGTTGTTGTTTTCTAGTTTTATTCCCTTGTAAGGTGAGATGTAATTGATATGTGCAACTTTTGCCAAGTCTCTGAGCTTTCCTTCCTTCCTTCCTTCCTTCCTTCCTTCCTTCCTTCCTTCCTTCCTTCCTTCCTTCCTTCCTTCCTTCCCTCCTTCCTTCCCTCCCTCCTTCCTTTCTCTTTCTCTTTCTTTTTTTCTTTTCTTTCCTTCCTTCCACCTTCTTTCTTCTTTTCTTTCTATTTTTTTAATTAGCTAATTTATTTTTGTATTTAGTACAAGGTCTATAGGGTGTCACTGCACAGATCAGACTCTTAGTGGTTCTTCTGTTTTCAGCCTCTCTCAGGTGTGTGCCACCACGCCCAATTGCAATATCAGCGTGCTCTGAGGATGAGACCAGCACAGCACACCGGGGATTGAACCCCTGTCCCTGAGATGTCTCTGAGTCTTCATGCTGACTTCAGGAAATGTGTTTTTGCCATTGTCAGCAACCCAAAAAACTCACAGAATTGAAAGAATTTCAATTTGTGTGTACATGAAGGCTTGTTCTGAAATCTTACCTTTTGCCATAGACAAAGTTTTCCTAATGAGAGGACAATTTATAAACGTTAAATGAAAAACAAACTACATTAAAACAAAGTATACTTATAAATCGAAGACCTTATTAACTGAATACTACAAAGTCTAAGGAGTGCAATAGTTGTAGTATGTAATGCACAAAGACATCCATACACAAACTCGCATCCAGAGTGTGTACAGGACTTCTACAGCTCAGGAAGAGACAACCCAATAGAAGACATGGGTCTTTGCATTTCAAAAAAGCAAGGGTCGGCCAGATAGCTCCGTGTGCTGGCCCAGCCTCCAGGGTATGCTCAGACAGTGACTGAGACTGGGAGCGGTGGTGGGTGCCTATAATCCCAGTGCTTGGGAGGCTGAAAACAGGAGAATCACTATGAGTCTGAGCTACGTAGTGAGACCCTGTATCAAATACATTAAAAAAGGCAGTAGATCCAAATGGCTAAGTGTATATAAAAGTAGACATTTTCCCAATGCTTTAATCAAAGAAATATAAATTAATTCACATCAGACACTCTCCATGCCAAAGTATAACAACAAAAATTGCAAAGCTGTAATAAGCTAAATATTAATGCACAAAGCACCCAAGCTCTCTCTCATAGGATCCTGATAGGAGGACACAAGAGCGATGGTACAACTTCTGCAGATAACTCTTTAGTGGTTGCTGTTAAAGGCAAGATGTGCTTATTCTGTGACAAAGGAATTATAATTCTAAAATGACACCAACAGTAATGCTTATGTATGATTTTCCAAAGATGCTCCTATTTGTGTTTGCCAGAAATTGGATACTACCAAATACTCCAAATACTGAGGATAAGCAGGGTCAAGGATACAGCTCAGTGTCATATGTGCCTACCTGGCAAGCACAAGGTCCTGAGTTCTATCCCTGGTACCACAAAAGAAAGAAGAAAGAAAGAAAGAAAGAAAGAAAGAAAGAAAGAAAGAAAGAAAGAAAGAAAGAAAGAAAGAAAGAAAGAAAGAAAGAAAGAAA
>PVKA01024659.1:0-33948 GCA_004027165.1 Ctenomys sociabilis | reverse complement strand
ACAAAAAAGGACATAAATGAAGGGCCATTTTGTAGTGAATAAATATATAGTTAGTATAGATATACAGCTACTTTCTCTTAGTTCAATGAGAAGAAAGTTTTGAACTAATAGTGTTTAGACAAGATATGTCTGCATCTTGTACTATGAATAACTACTACAAAGACAACAATATACAATGTATTAATTATTGTAACTGTCTACTAACCTGTTTTGAAACTGTCTCATTGCTACTTCTTTCTCAATAAAATTAATATAAAAAATGAAATGTGTAGCTGTCATAAGTGATGGAATTAGCATTTATGGAGGGGCAGGCTGAGACAGCTGTCCGTGCAGCGCAGTGCCACGGAGGGCAAGCAGGCATAATATCCCGCGTGGTCAGCGCCCTTCCCAGGGTGACCCTGCTGTTTTCTGTCTCTGTTCTGAGGTAGAAGGTGGAAGAAGTTGTATTTAGGTCCCATCATGGGCAAAGGAGGAGTGAACTGCACACAGCCTGGCTTTTACTCTGTGCCCTGCATGACCTCTGTGTCCAGCCTTGGCCATGAGCTCTCAAGGGTCCCTATCAGACAGGGGTGGGGTCTCCGTATTAGAGCTGAGCACATTGGCTCAGCAAGCTCTGCCATCTGCCAAGGAATCCTAGCCAGTGAGTGCAGGGAGCATATATCTGCTCTGAGTCCACCCTGAGGCTATGAGCATGGATCTGTGGCTCTAGGGGACAAGGACAGTGACAGAATTGTGAAAGGTTAGTGCTAGCATTACACAAGTCTGTGTTGTGACTTTTCTCTGTGTGTGTGTTCTTGGCAGATGCTCAAGACATCCACAAAGCAGCAGAAGAGAAGGAAAGCAAGAGGCCCAGGTGAGTATGACAATCATGGCCTGCGCCTGCAGCACTGACCCCTGAGATCACAGGTGCAGGAGGAGCAGGAGGGGGTCCATATTGTTCCCTCCACCCCGCCCCAGCAGGTAGTGGAGACTGTTCTTACTGCTACATTACTTCTCAGGTTTGCTGTGCTGGCTTAGTTCTGCCCCGAGGTGCAGTAGAGTGAGTTTTCCTGCCCCTAGAGAGCCCTGCACTCTCCTGAGGTGGCCCGTGGAGAGGAGTAGCTCCCCTTCTTATGAGTTTTGCCTCCACAGTGGCTGGGATTCCACAGCTAGAAGAGGAGGTGGCCACAGAGAAGCTCCTGTGAAGTCACAGCACAGAAAGGACTGCCTGCAGGCCCAGGGTCCACTTGCCTCAGCTGTTAGCTTGGGTTCAATCCATGGTTTCCGTCCATGGGTGAAGATGAGCTTTAGGTGTGCTGACATCAGGGGAAGCCACACAGACATGGACCGCAGGCTGAGCGAGGGGAGGCTGGGCCTTCAATCCATGCAGCTGAAGATCCCACAGAGAAAATGAAGCAGGTGGGATGCAGTGAAGCAGATTGGTCCAGGTAGGTGTAGGGAGACCACATCCGACTTCAGCCGCCCTGATGCCTCCTGGAGAAAGTGTCATGTCCAGTTATCCACAGTGATAACTGTGTGCCAGAGGACTAACAGAACCCCTGGCCTCTGTGGACCTCACAGAGAGGGGAGCCCTTCACCCAGTCAGCCTACCTGAGAGCATAGCTGCCACACCAGGGAAAGGCAGCAAGCAGCTCCCAGGGTAAAGGACAGTGGAAACCTATAGGTGTAAGTACGGTGAGCCTGATAAGAGAGAGGGGCTTTGGGACTGCAGGGGAGCAGGCTCAGTTGGACATTGTATGGAGCCTCGGAGCAGGGCTGGGGTACAAATATGGGCATGTGAAACTTGGCTTGCACCCCGCAGTCCTGCACTAAGTTTGTCCTCTACTTTTACACGAACAATTCTTTTTGGCAGGAGCCCAGAGATGTCTCCAGACTCTGAGATCACCTGAAAACTGCTGGCATCCTGGGCTTTGATTGCAGGATGTGGTGGGGTGAAGGAGGCCTCTTCTCAGATGTGGTCAAGGTGTCCTTGCTCCACTTGGGCAAGGATGTCATGGGACAGCATATCACCAGTTGCCCTGTGTTTCTCAAACTACCCTATTTACAGTTCTTCTCCAACAGAAACTCAAAGTTTGGTACACAGAGAATTTTGATTATAGATGCAGCTAGGAAAAGCTCTTTTGAGGCAAAAGTGGCATCCTGAAATTACTGTCTGGCATTTTTAAACAAGAAAAAGGAGCCTAACCTAGAGTAGGAGCCTAAGTGGTGGTGATGTCAAACTTAGGTCTAGGAAAGCCAACAGTAGGGGGTCAGGGAGATGGCTCAGTGAAATAAGAGCCTCCCTGGGAAGCGTAAGGGCCTGAATTCAATCCTCAGTTCCAAAAAAAAAAAAAAAACAAGGAAAGCCAACAGTTTCCCCAGGAAAAGGAAGACACCAACAGAAAGGACAGGTAGTGGCCAGGATTACAATGAATACAGCAGAGCAACACCCTACTAATTAACGTCTTAGTGTTGTGTGATGCTTGATGTTCTACACTTTGGCCTGGATTTAGAACTAGTGGTTTATGCCAGGAGAGGCAGTGCATACCTGTGAGCTCAGCGCTTAGGAGGCTGAGGCAGGCAGATCGCTGAGTTTGAAGACAGTTTGTGCTACATATCAGTTCAACAAACCAGGGAGCCTTGGTCTCCAAAAGTGAAATAAAAATAATAGGCAAAAATTCAGAGAATAACAGCCTGATAGTATTATATGTTTAACTTTCTTAGTCTTTGGGTGCATTTCAGCACCCTAAGAACTGTTAGTGATAGCTACATGACAAAGTACCTCACCACAGCAGCCTACAGAAACTGAACTGCTGGGAAATGATCTGTTTCAAGCATTTTAGACATAGGGGAGAATGAACACTGAGAAAACTGCCTGGGGTTTTGGGAAGGCTAGAGGGGTCAGCCCAGGAGTGCACAGCCTCTAGGAGGGGTGGAGCAGTGGGAGGTCCTCTCAGTGGTGACTTTTTGAGGAGCCCAGGTGGCCTTGTGCATCAGCACAGCCCAGGCAGCTGGCAGGCAGGGGCTCCTGCATTCCGTGACATCATCACCTTCGAATCTCTAACTGCCAAATGTTGCCAGGCACACAGGGCCACAACTGCCTCACTCATGTCTGAGTCTGTGCCACAGGCAGGTCCTTCTGCTCTGGACATCATTTGTTTAGTGACATTGTGCAGTGTGGTGGGGTGCAGTGTGGTGGGGTGCAGTGTGGTGAGGTGCTGATCAGCTTGCTCTCCACAGTAAGTTCATGAGTGTACTTACAGACCATCCTCACCCCTGATTCAGTGTGTTTGATTTCTTTTGGTTGGTGGTGGGTGGTTGGTTGCTTTTGTTTTGTTTGTTTGTAAAGACAAGGTCTCACTATGTAGTTCAGGTTTGCCCTGAATTCATCATGGCCCAGGCTGGCCCTAACTCATAGGGATCCTCCTGCCTCAGCCTCCTGTGTGATGGGTTTATAGGCATTCACTGCCACATTCAGCTTGATGCCCCTGAATTTTAACCAGGCTGTGGTGGGGTCTCTCCGCAGTCCTTGGATGTGCAGCTGTTCTCACTGCAGTCTCCATGGTGGTACTGCTCAGCCCCACTGCAGGGGTTGAAATGAAAGCTGCAGAACTCAATGGGTATGTGGGCTCTTGGATAGGAGAGCCAGAGCTGCAGTTGGAAGCCTGCAGATCCAATCCAGCTAGCTCTGACATGGCTCTCGGCTCCCAGGATAATAAAGTTCTGATACAGGGTGAGCTGTGTAGGTCCACAGTAACCAAATGAGAAATGATCCTGATTTCCCTCTATAGGGGAAATGGTCTCCAAAGTGATTCTTTGCTTTGCTTTATCAAAATAAACTTACATTCCAGCATCCCTGGAGAGGCAGAAGCTGGGGTTCTGCCCCCATTTGAGCAGAAGCTGAGGCCCACAGCATTTGCCAGTTCCTCCCAGGTGACAGTGGGGAGTCAGGTGGGACCTGGTGAAGCTTCCAGTTGCAGATCCCTGAGGAAGGCAGGGAATGTTCTGCTTCTCTAAGGAACAAGTCACCAATTGGTATGAGGTCCCTCTGTGCTTCCCATCAGGTCCTCAGACCTATAGCATCCCTGTTGTCCCACTTTTGGGACCAGTGGCTTCACCTTGAACTGAGGCTTTTGTGAAGGTCGGGTGAGCAAAGCACCTACTGGTTATACAAGGAAGCAGGGATGGTGCTCTCCACAGGTTACCAGGGAGCTCAACTGAACACCTGGCAGCCATCACTATCTCCATGGAGACCAGGGACTTAAATGGCAAGGGCAAGCTCTGCTTGACAGGGCCCTCTACAGGAGAGCCAGTCCCTGTCAAAGAGTACACGGTGCATCTGAATAATAGAGTGTAGCACCCTTCAATCTCTGCAACAGACTGGGAATCAGTAAGGAAGGTGGGGTGACCCAGGAAAGAAGAGACAATGTCTGGCATGACCCCCATCACCAGGGGGAATGTCATCCCCTCTAAGCCCAGGCTGACTTCCATTGCTCTTTAGAAAGTCATTTGTAGGGTGCTGCTGCCAATGGAAAGTAACTGAGAGAATGATCAGAAGTGAGCTGTGTGAGCGAAGTCACCAGATTAGATGGGAAGAGGCCCCCTGCCTTCCTTCGTGTCCTCCTTATAGTGCGATGTAGCTGCAAGAAAAGATGTGGAGGGGACAACGGGGAGAACTGCCCCAAGCCCTGAGCAGGAGCCCTGTGGACCTTGGATGCCATCCCACCTGGGTTCTAATCCAGGAGTCTTGTCCTCTGATCTCAGATTATCTGTGGTATTGGTGAGCTCCTTAGATCCCTGTGGCAACACTAAGAGTTCCTGGCCCTGGACCACCCACCAGTGGGCTTCTATTCTAACTGAGCACCAGCTTACAGTGTCAAGTGTTTACTGTCAGCTCCTGGTCTGTGTTGCCTTACATTGTATACACGAGCCAGGCAAGATTGTTATTTTTGTTTGTCCTTTGTGACACACAGTCTCACTATGTCGTTGAGACTTTCCCTGGAAGAACTGGAGATGCCTCATGCCCAGCTGAGGCTGTGAGTTCAGACACTGCAGGTTGGACCATTCCCTATAAGTCTCCTATGGTTCCTCAAGCCTATTCATGGCCAAGGCATGATATTTTATCCTTTTTTGGTTTAGTTTTTGTTGTTTGAGCCAGGGTCTCAGTACATAGTTCAAACTATCCTGTAACTCAGTAGGTAGCCCTGGCTGGCCTCAAACTCACAGCAATCCTTGTGCTTCAGCCTCCTGGATGCTAGCATGAGAGGCGTGTGCCAGCACACCAGGCATTGTATTTTATGTTTGAGGACTCCAGCTCACAGGAACTTTCACCTCCAATCCATCAATACACCAGTGCTTTTATGAGTAGCTGAGGCTGTGAGTTCATTTGGAGGCCGCAGGCTTGGCCATTCCCATGGTTCTGGTGCGGCATCTGCAGGTGGTGCCCACAGCTGGGAGTCCAGCTGCCTGCTGAGGCCAGTGTGTTTTCTCAGGGGGTGTCAGGTGCAGCGATGACGCTGATTCTCAGTTGACAGGAGAGGCTGCACCCTGAGGAGCATGAGCCTTCCTCGAATCTGCCCCTGGTGGAGCAGCTGAGGTAAGGGGTGTGTGGGGTGGGAAGGGAAGGTATGTGTGAGTCCCTAAGGAGAAGCTGGCTGTGAGAACAGGGTGGCAAGGGCCCAGCAGGGGAGAAGCTCCTGGGCACCAGCTGCATGGTAGCGCAGACAGTATTCCGGGAAGAAGTTGGGGGAGCCGGCGCATCACGGTGGCTCTGAAGACCCTCATTTGCGATTTTGCAAAACACACTGAGGTCGGCTTCACATCATGTGAAGCTTAGAACAAGATAGTGAAAGGCTGTTGAGGGGGCAGCTTTGGCATGGTGCTGCCTCCTCCATCCCGGCTCCATCCAGAAGAATTGTGTCCTGAGCCAGCAGAGCTCTGGTCTTGCATGTTCTCTGCCGGGCCACCTGGCTGTGGACCTGTGTCTGTGCTGGGTTTGTCTCACACCTGTCCATGGGAGCTGTCTCTCTGCTTACCCAGAAGCTTGCGTGGTCACTGAGGAAGGGCTAGAACATCTTTATGAGGAGACACAGAGAGCAGATAGAGGAGAATTCCAGGCGCCCTCTGGGAGCTCTTGGTGCTGCAGGCTGGCCCTTCCTTCTGCCTTGTTCTCCTCTCCCACAGGGCACTGTCCAAATATGTGCTGGGGTGCTGCTCGGGACCTGGGACCTTCTCCCAGATCCTTGGGCAGTGCCCGTGTGAGAGTCCTCACCTCTGCAGCCCCCACTGCTGCTTCCCTCCTCCTAGGCTGTCCGTGCTCCTCATCTGGGGGCAGGAGCACGACTCTCGGACTTGACTCTGAAGCTCAGAGAATGGAGCAAAGCGCCCCTGGTACGGGATGAGCATCTGGATGTCCTCCTGGGCCAAGGTCACCCTGACGCCAGCAAGGACCACCTGATAGGGTCTGGCCCAGCAATTCAGGGTGGCGGGGCACCATGGCCACACTGTCAAGCCAGGTGGGGCAGCCGCTGGCCTCAACTCCACTGAGCTCCTTTAAAGTCTGCTCCCAGCCCCGGGACTCCACACTCCCAGAGGGAATTGCTTGACAAGCTGCTCTGGTGCCCAGGTCATATTCTGAGCTGCAGCAAGTCAGGAGTGCCTGGGGGTGCGCAGAGGGTGAGGACACAGCGAGGAGGTCCCAGCGTCCCAGGGTCTCTTCTCCCTGATGGAAGCTGGCTGTGTCGCGAGGAGGCCCCATCAACCTAGTAAAGCCAAGAGTCAGTGTGGCAGGAGGTGGCTCCTTAGAATGAAAATCGTTCTGGGCTAAGAATGAAAGTTTTCCAGAGCTCAGCCTGATGCTTCCTATACTCGTGGACTGACCAATCTCTTCATCTTTCCTGAATTTTCTCTACAGAAAAGTGGATCCTATGGTCATGTTCTCTGTCTTCTAGAAGCCAATAGTCATGAATGCAAACCTCACTAAGTCCCCTGTGGTTCTGTGCCCCCAAAATTGTAGCAACCCAGTTCTCTAAGTAGTGGCAGCTCACGTGCTCCATCAAGGTTGGCCCAAGCATGAATCCCGAGTAGATCTTTCCATTTTAAGTCAAGAGACCCTGATGTGCTGATGGGGACAGGGGTCTACTCAGTGCTCAACAGCACGTCATGAATTTCTTGCAGAGATTCCGGAGGAGGAGGAGAACGCAGAACAAGAACCATCACCAGACCTCAGGTAACTGGAGAGTCAGGGCTGGGCCTTGCATGGGGACTGTGAGCTGGGGCCCCAGGGACTAGGCCAGGAGGGAAAGGTGCCCAGACTTCACAATCAAAAAGGTGAAGTGACCCTGGAGCTCTGAGTCATTTGTTTCCTTAGGCCTGGAGGAGGCCTGTCCTTCTGTGTGCGTCCCATCCCGTGGAACGCATGGATACCCAAGGGCCTGGTGTACATCAAGTTTCATTTCTTCTCAGCTCCTGACTGCTGTGAACTCAACTTTCCTGGAACACTTCCTGGTGCACTGGGCCAGGCAAGGAGAGAAGACAGCTACAACCCTACACAACCTGCAGCCTCCCAGCAGCACTTGGGATAGGAGGCACAGCCCTCTGAGGTCTCCTGAAGTCCCTACCCTAGCCTGCAGATGCTGACAGCTGAGTCATCTTAGAAAAGCAAGCATGTACAGATGAGCAGGTCCCTTTGGGAGTGCAGCAGTAATGGCTGTGAGCTGTCCTAGTCTCTCCTACTTGTGCCCACCCTCTCTGCTACCCTGAATTTGCACAGGATGCACACACACGGGGCAGCGATGTGTCTGCTTCTCTTAATCATGCAGGACTCACCAGGGGCACCCAGGGAAGGCCCCTTGGCCTCATCCAAAAGGGCAGCAGTGGCACAGGGAGGCTTCTGGGTGTCACCGGCCGCCGAGCTGCTACCAGAAGTCTTGTGGTCTTTGCCCTCAGAAGCCTGGAGGATGTCTTCTTCTTTGTCCACATGGCGCAGGCCTGTGGGCAGCTGAGACACAGCCACGGACAGAGAGCGGACAGAAAGCAATGTGCTGTCCCCCTCCTGACAAGGACAGGTTCAAAAGGCGCAGGTTCTCCCAGAGCCCTCCCCCAAGGACCTGCCATCTCTGACTCCTATGACATTCTCCATTGTTCCTGCACACAGGGCCTTGCTCTGGTTCTCACTGTGTGCTCCCTGTTGTGACCCAGAGGGACATGACTGCTGATCAGTGGGTTGTCAGATGGTGCCCAAGGAAGGGTCTGCTCCCTTTTCTTCCCTGCATCTTCTGTTTGCTTTTCTGTCCTGTCTGTCTCTCTATGTCTCTGTCTCATTCCCAGGATGATCAGGCAGTGCCCCAACCCGGTCCTGCCCCAGCCTCCCCAGTGTTAGGGTTACAGGCCTGTGCCTCCACATGCACTACCCTCAGGCTTTGTGAGGCCCACTGGAATGCTTGGTATCGCATCCATCTTGATGTTCTCTTTTCCTGCCTTGTCCTTCTCATCTCAGTGTGAAGCTGTATGGGGAGTGAGTGCCTGAGCTGCTCTCACAGTCTATGGAGGAGCTGCCTTCCTAGGTTCTAGGTGTCCTGGCACACCCTACCCACAAGAACATCTCAGCGTGGCCAGCCCTGCAGAGGAGCCTGAAGGGAACCCTGTGCCTGCCAGAAACGGTGAGTTTCTGGACTCATCTTCCTAGGACTGCATTGTGATCACCAGAGTCCTTGATTCTCTGTGGTCTGAGTGAGGCGCTATAGGCCATGGCTCCCTCCTCTTACGCACACCTGGAATTTTGTCAGCCAGGTGTTTGCAGGCAAAGCTCTTCTTCCTATCAGCCTTCAACAAGGCGTATTCATGACTGGTGCCCTTATCTCACAGCTGAGGTAGAGAGCAGGATTCCTCACCACAGTCTTCTGGCTCTCTTCTTGGCAGGTGCCACAGAGAAGTTTCGCAGTGTATAGGCACAGGAAACCTTTTCAGGACAAGCAGGTTGAGACAACTATATGCACCTGAATGTCCCAGACTGAAGGTAGCCATTACACGTGTCATTCCAGAGCCCGTGGGGCATTCAGCGCTCTTCTCAGTGCGACCCTCCTATTTGCTGTTCCTGTTCTGCTGAGGTAGAACAAGGCAGAGGTTGTTCTCATGTCCCTGCCATTGGGAAAGCAGGAGTGAGCTGCACATGTCCTGGCTTCTGTGTGCACCCAGCCTGCTGCCCCACAAGCTCTGTGTCCACTCTCACCCTTGGCCTCCTCCGGGGCGCCTCTCAGGCAGGGTGGCATCTCCATATTACAGCTGAGTACAGTGCGACTCAGCAAGGTCCCCAACCTTCCCAGGAATCTCAGCCAGTGAGATCCTGCAGCTGCAGTGGATAGGGCAGGTCTGGGTAGGGTAGTGTGAGTGCTGGGTGAGGATGTGTTATGACTTCTGTGTGTGCGTTGTTTGCAGAAGCTGAGGACATCCCAACAGCTGAGGACGAGGAGACCAGTGAGCTGTGCAGGTGACTGTGACAGGCACAGCCTGTGCGTGCAGTGGTGGCCTCAGAGAGCGCAGGTGCAGGAGCAGCAGGACAGGCTCCATGTTTCTCCCTCCTACCTATGCCAGCCAGGTATGGGGACGGTGTGCTTGCTGCTGCTTCTCTTCCTTCCTGCTGGGTTACCTCTCAGGCTACTATGCAAGCATCATTCTGCCCCAAAGTGCAGGAGAGTGAGGTTTCCCCGACCCACGGAGCCCTGCCCTCTCCTGAGGCAGGCTCTGGGGATGCAATGCTTCCTCGGTTTCTGTGAATATTGCTTACTGGCTGGCTGTACTTCCATGACTAGACCTGGAAATGGCCCACTGAGAGTCTCATGTGAAATCGCAGCATGGAGAGCCCAGCCTGGAGGCCCAGGGTCTCCTTCCCTCAGCAGCACCTGGGTCTCCTGAGTGCCCAGCTGCACCCAGTCAGGCAGCTGCACAGGGCATCCTCAGAGCATGGGGCTCTGGTCAGGTTGGTCCCAGACAGAAGCCTATGACCATGAGGAACCACTTGGAGCAGGCATCTCCTCTAGGTGCACAGTGGCTCAGGAATGTACCAGCTTTTCCTTGTGGCCCTGCCACATAACTGACACAAGGATTACAGATACTGGGCAGGGTTTTATTTGAAGGGCTCCAAGAGATATACTCACACAGTTTCCTGCCAGTGTTTTATCACTTTACCTTTCTCCTCTTACACCCTATACTTTTCCTCTTTCCCATAGGTTATGCTGTGTCATCCTTCATGACCATGCATGAAAGCAGCATTCCAAGTATAAACGTGACCTTCTGCCCTCCCCTAGGAACTTCCATTCTGCCTTGAAGAATAACATGCTAATATGGACCAGCCTGAGGCAAACTGCCTCAACATGGATAGCAAGCATCAAGCACCTCCTTGGGAAGATCAGGGACCTGCTGTCCCGGGAGCACAAGGTGAGCCCTCAGAGCCAAGGTCATCAAGGCCATGCTGAGGGGTGCAACATGCCAGAGCACTGGGCTCAGCTGCTCGTGGGAGGTACTCAATCCCCCTCTGCCTTCCTCCCTGGTACAGCCAGGACCTGAGAGCAACAGCTTCACAGATCCTGACAGAAAGGAGGGCAGGGCTAGGGAAAGGGCTCAGAGGAATAAGCACTTCCCTGGCAAATGCAAGGGCCTGAATTCAATCCCTGGTTCCACCAAATAAAAATTAAAAAAAAAAGAGGGCAGCAGGGGACAGCGGAGATCCCTCCCAGCATGGGCTTGGCATGCTGAGTTACTCTGCCTAGGCACCATGGGCTGGTCCCCATTGTTTTTATGTTGTTTAGTATTTTTCCAGACTGGGCCTCTCTATTTTCAGCATCCCTTGAACTCCCTGTCCCTCTCAGTCTAGATGGGAACTCATGTCACTCAACTGGCCCCAGCCTCCTGACTGTTTGGATGGCAGGAGGTCACACTACACAGGCCCTTCTTGCACAGTCCCTTGTGCTGCATCTGCTGCCCTTCCATTGGAGTTCCAGGAGAGAGGACAGGACTCTCGGTTGCTTAGCTGGGACCATGTGCCAGCTCACTATAAGGGGAATGAACAGAGCCAGGGGCATAGACCCCTTGGAAGAAAGAGAGGAAGTTCACATTGGTGAGGTGATCCCACAAGGAGCTTATCCAACTTCAGCTCGTTGAGAAATTCCAAAGAAGGGAAGGGAACCCTGTGTTCCCTCCTGGGCCTGAATGGGAAACACTGTGACCCAGGCATCCCATAGCCCAATCCAGGGTCAGCCATGAGTGTGAGGTTTCCTGACCACATAGCCAGGTATGTCAGAGGATTGGAAAAAGAGCTGCAGGAGGGGTCAGGCACTTGAGTGATGCATCTGAGGCCAGTTCAATCCCTGCAGCTCCGTATCCCACTGGCCCTGCCTGGCAGTTTTTAAAATACCAATGCCCACTGGTTTAAGACCTTCAGCCCTGTGGGTCATCCCCTGAGAAAGGTACCCAGATGGTGGGTGACTCCTGTTGTGTGGTCCGGCTCAGGAGCGGGCAGCCATCTCAGGGAGCCCTTGTGTGAGGGTGCCATGGGAAGGACTCTTGACACACAGCACAGACCTTAGCGAGGCACAGGCCTGTGGAGGGGTTCACATCATTTCCTGGGCACCACGGAGACATTTCTCACGGGGAACAGAGGGGCCACAGTGAGAACCAGAATTGGGAGGATGAACATGGGGGGGCAGAGCTGCCAGGAGGCTGAGCCCAGAGGACCATGGCAGCCAGGAATAGAGACCAGGCTGCACCACACTCAGTTTATGCATCAAAAAAGAAGACACTGAGGGAAGTGAAGCAAAGGAAACTGAGGTGACTGTGGGAATGGAGGCTGCAGAAGCTCAGGGCTGTGTGGAGCAGGTGTGAAACCAGGCCGAAGGAGGAGGTCATGGCTAGGTCTCCCCAGAGGACAAGGCAGGGCAGATGCATGAAGGACAATGGAAGGAGACAGAAGACTTGGGTGGAAGCAGGACCTGCAGGGGAGGAGAGAGGGCTGGGCAGTGTGTTTGGGAAGCCTTGATACTTTCTTGTCTGCCTGTTAGGTGCAGATTGTTAGGATTTTGCTTTTTTTTTTTTGTATGACCTTCCATTGGGTGAACTTGGGCTCCCTGCATTATTGCTTAGGCAGGAAGCACCACTGACATGCTGACACCCAGTCTCTGTCTGCATCATCTCTCCTCAGGATCCATTGGCCAGGACGCCTTTGTTCACAGGATGCTGCTCTCGGGTGGCAGTGTGTGGCACGGTGTATCCCTGGTGCGTCCTCAGGATGAGCTTGTGTTTCAGAGCTGGGTCTGGCCTCATCCTTTGGAGGAAAGAACCTTTCCAAAGGAGAGTGCGATGCCACCCGTGGGACTCAGGCCCTCGGCCTCCTTCATGCAGCCACTGCTCAGAAACAGATGAGAAGAAAAGCCCAGTTCCACCTGGGTAAAATGTCCTGCCGATTCCCACAGGCTTAGGTGCAGAGGTAAGGACGCCTGTGCTCCTGGTGCCTGCACACCTGGTGGCTGTCCCAACGCAGCCTCAGTGCTATGGAGCCTCAGTTCCCTGTGCTTCCTGACAGCTGGGCTCACCTCCCTGCCTACGCTGTCTCCTCCTCTTCTCGGCCCACCTTTTCCCGGCCCCTTCTGGGCCCACCTTTTCCCGGCCTTCCTGGATCCACTGTAGAATAATCCTCCCATGCCACAGGGAGCCACATTCTCATCCAGTGTGCTGGATAGCCATGGTCCTGGAGCAGCCTCCAGATCAGAGCTCTGCTCCTTCCCTGGTGTTCATGGAAAGGTCCTGGGCCTGGACTCCTGCACTGGGGCTGTCAAGGACCTGGTGTCCTCACCTACTGCTCAGCTTCCTGCCCCTGTCCTGTGGCCTCCATGTCTCTTCTTTATGAATTGCAGTCGGGAGGAGGCCAGTGTCTGATGTTTGTATGGAGCCTCCCATTGCCCACTCAGCCCTCTCTCCTGGGATGTGGGATCCTCATGGGCTGTGCTCCTCTGGGGAGCGCCCTCTCCTGCCTATAGGGGGCTCTTTCTGAATGTGCAGGACTGAGGCTCAGATCACCCACCCCTGTCCAGTGCTGGGAGAAGTCCTGGCTGTGCTCCACACAGAGAACATCAGAAGCACAGGGGCTGGTGTCACTGGCTGTGGGTGGCACAGCAGTGGGCCCTGTGTCCTTGGGGAGAGGGGAGACCAAGTTTGGGTGGGTGTCCCCTTCCCTGTGAGTGTCACCTTCCCCTTCAGGCAGCCCGTTTCCTGTCCCTCAGAGCTCTCTGTGCAGGAGCCCAGTCAGCCCCTGGTCTCTGTCAGCACTGAGCAACACAGCAGGCCTCTGTGCGTAGGACCTGCGGAGACTCTCAGGTCCCTGCTGCCGCACCCAGGGGAGATTCTACTCATGTTGGAGGATTGGTCACCAGAGAACCTGCTGCCCTGGTCTAGGGCAGCACAGTGGCCACAGCTTATGTCTTACGGTTGTCTCTCCTGTGGTGTGCCGTGTTTAGTATTTGGGAAAGGTTCTGTAGTACTTAGGAAGTCTTCTATAGCAGTTAGGAAATAATATATAGTACTTAAGAAGCAATATATAGTAGGAAGAGATGCATAGTCATAACAATTGTTACATACCAGTCACGAAATGTTATATGGTATTCAGGAAGTGCTGAATGGTATTAGGAAGTCATACAGTATTTAAGAAATGCCATGTAGTTTATGTTTCAAATTATCCTATGAAATACTTGTAGCTTTAGTCACCTGTGTTTTAGAACCCTCTCCCCACAAGTTGTATTCTCCATGACAGGGTAGGTTTGTCACATAGAGGACACTGTCTCCCTTACAGCACTTTGGGCTGTAGGCGAGTACTATGGAATTCAGGGAGGATCATATTGTTCACACTCCCCTGAGGACCGTGTTTAGGCCCTGCGGCCTTCTCATTTGACAAGTGCCTTGAGAGTTTGTCTGTCAGTGCTCACCCCTACAAGGTGTCCTCCAACACCCAGGGGGCCTGCCACTTGAAGTGGTATTCCACCCAGCCACACATGGCCCAGTTCCCCCCATGTCTCCTACCTTGTCTGCATTGTGATTTTTCTTCAAGATCTAAACATAACATCGGCCACTTCTCCCATCTTCCCCTTGAGTATGCTCCGTTCATAATTCATCACAAGTAGATTTTCACTGTGGACTCGGGTTTCATGATTGTTGTACTCTTTGATGAATGGAAACACGGAGGAAGTATGATCGAAATAACCTTCTGAAGAAAATTGTTTTTCTGAGTGGTGAGAAAATGAATTCCTGCTTTTGGGGGATGCACCTGCTTTCTGGGCTTCCCTTTTGTTGTGCCCAGCACAGGATTCTGCCAGGTGTTCCTGCTGATTGTTTCAGTGTCCTATTGGTTGAGTTTGTTTCTTTTACACAGTATCCAAGAAAATCTCCAAACACATCAAGTGGTGATATTTCATCTCTGCCATAGTACATTGTCTTCCACATTGTCTTTCCTTCTCTCTGTCCTCTCAATCTGTCCCTTGTTGTCATTTCATTATTTGTCCCGCTTCATATTCTTGAGCCTAGCATTGGTCCACTGTGCGCCTGGCTGTGTCCTCCAGGGGCTTCTGGCCATGGCCTTGTGGTCACTTGCTGGGAGCCCCTCAGGCCAAGAATGGGCCCCAGGAGCAGGATGCAAGTCATACAGGAAATGAAAACCTGTCCAGCAGGCACATTTCACCACCTATGTCGCCATGTGAAAATAAACTCGCGCAAAGTTGACAAACTGTAGGAAAAGTAATGCTGTAAAAGCTCTATACATATAAGGCTTGAATTTTTTTTTTTTTTTTGGTGGAATCAGTGATTGATCTCAGGCCCTTTCAGTTGCCAGGGAAGTGCTTATTCCACTGAGCTGTCTCCCCAGCCCCAAACCAGGATATTTTGTATTATCACGTTTTAAACTGGCTACGTGCTAATCCAATAGTGGATTCATCCAGAGCCAATCCCTTAATCCCAGTGCCAATATCCTCAACCCAGCCCCAACTCCTGAACTTCCACCTATTAATGTGCCAGGTCTTGCGGCAATATCCAAATTCAAGCCATAACACCAGCCCATGAGAAAACCTAGAAAAGTGGATTCCTGGATGCAGTTGTGCTTTTATACTTTAGAAAGCAGAATGGGGATTGGCTGGGGCCAGGGTCCCCTGGAAATTTTATTTCACCTCATGCTGCTGGATTCTCACTTCCAACTTTAGTGTGCCCTGTAAAGTGACATGTGCACTGGCACTGCCCTCAGGGAGCAGAGAAGGGGACAGAGGCAGCACCCCAGTGGGAGTTGCCCAGGTTCATAAGTCCTGGACAAGACAAGTCGTGTGGACTCATGGGGCGAAGCCTTCTGCCTATGAGACCGCCTGAGTTCCTCAGCAGTGGGGACATGCTTTACCCCTCCTTGGGCTCCAGGCACCAGGAAGAAATATATCATCCCTTCATTCTGGAGGGTGAAAGTCCAAAACCAAGGTGTGAAAGCGCCAGACTCTTGCCAATGTCTCGAGGCTCCTGCTCACTTCTCTGGCTCTCGGAGGCCCCAGATGTTGCAGCATACCTGTGCCCATCTCTGCCTCTGTCCTTCTGAAGCTTTCTATCTCTGTCTCTGTCTTCCTCTCCTCCCTCCTCCCTCTGCACTCAGCTGTATCCACACCCCTGCCCCATTCTCGAACTCCAGCCTCAGCCTCCCATATTGCTGGGCTTGCAAGTGTGTCCACCACACCTCATGTGCCTTCTTATGATGACACCAGATCTAAGACTAAGAGCCTACTGCCACTGAACTATCTCCCTGGCCCCAAACCATACCTCCAAGTAAGTTCATGTTCTGGCTTTTCAGATGGCTTGCTTTTGGCAGGGGCTCTTTCATCCATTAGGTGTAATGGCAAAAGATGACCCAGGGAAGCTCCAAGGGTCTCCTGCCTTCTAATTATCTTGTGAATCTTCCCCTCTGTCTGTGATCCTTTGTGATACATTCTAGCCCTAGTATGAATTGCTGAATTATTATGGTGGTCATCTGACATGATTGGAGCCCTAAACCAACACTTCATATTCCCAGAAACCACCTCCCCCTTCTTCCTCAACCACGTCCCTAATGCACTTTCTTTTCACTTTTCCCACACCACAAGGGAGGCCCCAATCAGCTCCTTCGATGTCACTAACCCTGCTCCTCAAACTCTACCTCTGGAAAAGTCCAGAAAGCCTGGAATTGTGATGCTTCCTGCCTTGTCTTTATTGGCCAAGATTGCCTTTGCTATTCTAGGTCTTTTGCAGTTCCAAATAAATTTTAGGAATGATTTCTCTAGGTCTGGGAGGTATGTTGGTGGCAGTTTGATAGGGATTGCATTAAATCTATACAGCAATCTTGGGAGTATGGCCATCTTCACGATGTTGGTTCTTCCTATCCAGGAGCATGAATATCTTTCCATTTTCTAAAGGCCTCTATAATCTCTTTTCTTAGGCTGTTGTAATCTTCTGTGAAAAGATCTTTGACCTCCTTGGTTAAGTGACTTCCAAGGTATTTCATTTTCCACAGTGCTATTGTAAAAGGTATTGTTTCTATTGTTTCCTTTCAGTGTGCTTATTATCTGTGTAAAGGAATGCTATTGACTTTTGAGTATTGACTTTGTATCCTGCTATGCTCCTGAATTTCTGTATCGGTTCTAGTTTCTTGGTGGGATTTTTGGGGTCTTCCAAGTAAAGTATCATGCCATCTGAAAATAGTGATAATTTAACTTTTTCTTTACCTATTCTTATTCGATTTATTTCTCCCTCTTTTCTAATGGCTGTTGCTAATGATTCCAAAACTATATTGAATAGGAAGGGTGATAGAGGACATCCTTGTCTTGTACCTGATTTAAGAGTAAAAGATTTTACTTTTTCCCCATTTAGGATTATATTAGCTTTTGGGTTGTCATAGATGGCTATTATCAAGTTAAGGTAGAGTCCATCTATTCCAATTTTCTGTAGGACTTTGAACATGAATGAGTGTTGGACTTTGTCAAAAGCTTTCTCTGCATCAATTCTCAGCTTCCTATTGTCTCAGATCAGAGGATTGCCCATCTCCCTCAGCTGCTCTCTGTGCTTTTAGCATCAATATAGGCCTCTTTTATCCTTCCTGTCTGTTTACTGCGCCCCCCAAAAGCCCAGCAGAGGGGAGGTTTACCCACCCAGCCCTGCTTCAGGCCAGGCCTGGCTGCTGAAGAGTTGTTCTGGCTGAGCGCCCACCCCTCCTGTGGACCTGAGGGCTGGCAGGCCCACCTCCTGCACACCCTTGGGCATCTGGGGTCTCCGTGGAGCATTCTGGGAGGCCCCCACTGGGAGCAGCAGGAGCAGCACAGTGGACCTGGGACAGCAGCTCCCACACTGCCAGTCTTCTTCCTTCCCTTCTGTGCCATACTCTCTAGGGCTGTGGTTCTCCCTCCTCTCAGCTGAAACTGAGGTCAAGGACAAACCCTCTGCCATCCCACCCTAGGGATGGTTGCAGGGATCAAGTTTCAGGAGGCTCCTGGGTGATGGTTCAGTGTTCTAAATGTAGTCTAAATGTAGGGACTTGGCTTTGGGCTCAGCCCCATTACAGCCAAAAAAGAAAAAGATTCTCTCAGGCATGCCCTGGTGGCATATTCCTATAATCTCAGCGCTAGGTAGGCTAAGGTAGGAGGATCCCTGTGATTTCCAGATCAGCCCTGGTTATACAGTGAATTGAAGGTCAGCTTGAACTATATAGGAAGGGCCCATCACAACAAACCCAACAAGAGTCCTTCACTCTTGGGGTCATATATAGGGTCAGCATGAAAGTGAGAACCACCTCATATGTTTCAAACTATTTTTGAAGAAGTTTGAGATGGGAAGGTCATAAGTTCAAATCCACTCTGACCTGTGTAGCTTGTTCAAGTCTGGCCCAAGTCAGTAACAAGACTGTGACTCAAAAATGATAACAACAACTCCTATTTTAGAGCACTTTCTGAAGTGCAGGAAGCTAAGGAAAGCACAGGAAGCCCCTGTCTGCTTCCCGGTGGTGGTATGACACATCTCACTGAGGTACCTCCAGGGACGCTTGCTTGTTAATTAGGCCCATGTGGTAGTTGTCTTAACCTCTCACACTTTTCCTGTCCCCCATTCCCTTCTGGGACACCAGGTTACCTAGAGTCCGGTCTCCTTGTCCACCTAAGCTTTGGTCCTTGGGTTCCTCACCTGCTGCCCCCTAACTGTCTGTAAGAAATGCTGCCAGTGAGAGGCCTCAAATCCTTCTCCTGCTGGGCCAGGCCACCCCTGCCATGCCAATCTGCCTGGATAATGAGGGCACCAGGACAGCATGTGCCATAGGGGTACCCAACAGTCCCAAGAAAGGAGACTTTGAAAGACAGAGAGAAGACGTCAGGCTAAGCTGTTTGGAAACAGAGTCTTTGGCTCAGGGGTTGGGGCATGGGGTCAAAGTAGCTTATCTCAATGCTGTGACCCTGATCTCCTGTGACAGGCATTTGGGCAGGGAAGCCCCCTCCTTGTAGACCTCAGACTGGGTCATGTATGCAGGAATGCAGGGCTGGGAATGGAGCCCAGGGCCTCACCTATGCAAGGTCCTTGCTGCAACAACAGCCTCGCCCCAGCCTTTTCAGGGTCCATCAGGGGTGATTCCTTTTGGTTTGGTACCTGGAATTGAACTTGGGACCTTGTGCTTGTCAGGCAGGCACTTGTATCTGTGGCCAGGTGATTTCTTTTGGTACTGGCGGCTTTCATAGTACCAAGATTGACAAGCAGGGCAAAGGACACAAGCACAGGCCAGGACAGGAAGCCAGAGTCCTCTGCAGAGGCCCCACAGTGACTCCAGGCAGCGTGTCCTTCCTCTCCAGACACCCACAGAGCAGGAGCCTGGGAAGTTATTCTTCAGCACAGGGCGGGGATGAGGCTATGAACCTTTTTTTTCCCCTGAGCAGTGAATCTGCCAGGTTCCACATGAACTCTCTGAGGTCTCTGCCACCCGCCACCCATGCACACAGGAGGAGCTCAGGTCCCCAGACAAGACCAAGACTTCTTCTGGGTGGTGTCAGCCAGCCCACAGCTACACTGACTATGACTGACCCACATGCTCCCCTTTGTGGCATCCTGGGCCCAGGTTCAACTCTCTGACTTCAGTCTCTCCTTGTCCTATAAGTGGGTGGTGGTGACAGTGCCCTGATGGTGTGAGAAAGGCTACAGGGCACAGATGCTCAGGCAGTGAATGTCTCTAGGGCTCCAGCCCCCTGAGGTCTTTATGCTTTTTATTCAGAGAAGGTTCCAGTATGTAGTTCAGGCTGGCCTTGAACTCACTTTGAAGCCCTGAGTGGTCCTGTAATCACAAAGATCCTCCTGCCTCAACCTTTCCATTTGTCTCCATGCATGGTCCAATTTTGCTTCAATATTTATGTATTCATTTGCTTATTGCAGTAATACATCTATCTCCCTGGCCCTGCCCGTCTCTGTGTTGCTGAGCCAGCCCCAGGGCCTGTGCACTGAGTGATCTCTCTAGCCCTTTGGTATATAGAAGTGATGCACTCCCCCACCCACACTCAGCTTCTTAAGTTCTTCCTGACACCTCTTGAGGCACCTGTGGAGACCTGGGCTGAGGACAAGGAAGACAGGAGGGGCCCAGATGTTCAGAAGACCCTGAGAGGGAGAAGCTGTGCAGAAAGGAGGAGGAGGTGAGAGGGACTCTGGGTGCCACAGGCAGAGTCTGAGTTGGGACATCAGATCATGGCCACCCTGGGGCAGGGGACTAAGCCTCACTCTCCACTGCGCTTTCCCCAACCCACCCTTCCTGTCCCTGGTGTCCTTGGAGTTGGGTCTGACTAGATGACCCCATCTCAGAGCTGCTGGCCACGTTCCTCTACCTGCTTCCTCCTGAGTCACTCAGTGAACTCCCTTCCAGCTCTGAAGCTTCTTCTTTTTGAATAATTTTATTGAGAAACAAGTAACAATATCCTGTCCACAAACACTATTAGAACAAATCTTTCTATTCATTGAAATAAGAGAAAGTAGCTGTCTATGGGGATACAAAGTGGTCCTTCATTTGTATCCC
Organism: Ctenomys sociabilis; assembly: GCA_004027165.1. NCBI lineage: Eukaryota > Metazoa > Chordata > Mammalia > Rodentia > Ctenomyidae > Ctenomys > Ctenomys sociabilis. Next base: position 13,895 of record PVKA01024659.1, on the reverse strand, counting down.
CATTTTTGTTTAGTTTTGTCCAAGAAGCATATTCCATTCTCATTTAAATACTGTAGGTGCGTGAATTTTTCATGGGATCATGGCCCAGGATCTGCAACCAGGGCTTGGACTTCCATCTCCCCTCCCCCACCACAAGCTGGGGGAGTTCAGAGAAGCACATCCTTTTGCCTCAGGTTGACACACAAGAAATCAGTCACTTTTGGTGGCATCTTGAGAGCAGTGCTTGGCCCAGAGAAGGCCATCATCAAATAGCTGTGAGCTCTCACGTGTAGTCCTCCACACACCACCCAGTGCCTTGCAGTACCTGGGGCCTTGCACACTAGCTTTATTCACTATAAAATAAAGTAAAGCAGACCTTCGGTTCACTGTTAGGCAAAATAGGTCATCATCTTCTCAAATGTTATGTCTTTGTTTCTTTTTTTTATTTGTTTGGTTTTGGTTTTTGTGACCTGGTCTCACTACTTATGAAACTCAGGCTGATCTTGCCTAAGTGACACTGAATTCACAGCAATCCTGCCTCAGCCTCCAGCTGCTCAGCCTATCCCAGTGAGACACTGCCACTGCCCTCCCTCTGCTTTCACCATCTGTGTAGAAGGTCCCTGCTGAGCTGCCTCCAACAGGAGGCACAGTGGGACACCGTGTCCTTGTGTCAGGGGGTTAACTGCAGGCTGATTCTCAGGTGGGCCACAGTGCCAGCTGCAAGCCTCACCGGCACCATTGCCCCCTTCTCTCTCCCCCCATGCTGGCTCACTCTGTCCTCGCTCCTCTTCCTGCAGCAGCCCCTCCTCCTGTGAAGGGCTGATTCTTCAGTAACAGGTCTGACTATGCCGTGCGGTGGGCTGTGTTAGGATGGGTGGCCCACGGGACAGGCATTGGGTCCACCGTGTGCAAGTCCAGGAAGGGGGGCACGTCTGGGTGCTTCCTGAGCACATCCACCTTCAGGGGACCCACTTAGCACAAGGCTCGCTTCAGGCCTGCCCAGCTGGATGAGAGTGTGGCCCAGCTGGCATTGCAAAGATCCCCCCATGTCCTCTTGAACTCTGAGCCCCCTGCCTTACTCTCCCTCTCCTTCCATCCTGCTCATCCCCCTCCATCTCTCTCAGCACTCACTGCCGGTCTAAAGCTAGCTGAGGTGTAGACCTTTCACCTATAGACACTTCCAGAACATTCTCCCTGCCAACCCTCATTCTCACAGCAACACCAGCCTGTGATGGTGTTTGGCCCTGAACTGTCACTTCCTCCCTTCCCTAGGAATCTCCTCAGTCTCAGGCTGGGTAGCATCACCCCTGCCAGGTGAGAGGCATGCACACAGGATATGCTGGTTGCTCTTTAAAGCTGTAAAGCACTGAACGCCGCTAGAAAGCTATCAGATGAATGGAAGGCTCTCACCTGTACACCCTCAGCGAAGGAACACAGCACCACCAGAAAGCTTCTGCTCTGAACTTGGGTCCTGGACCTTGTTTCCTCAGTGAATTCTCAAGTGTTGTGGGGTAGGGGTCAGCTGGATCTCAAAAGTGAGATCCTGTGTCCATACTGTCTGCTTTAAGCTTGATCTGACTTCGACTTCCTTTGATTTGACTTCCTTGTACTGGATTTCTTCTGAAAGGTGCTCAGTTCTATCATTTGGCCACCAGGTCACCATGGAAGCATCCCCCAGCCTTCAAGTCATGACAGGGCTGAAGAACACTACTTCAGTACCAGCCAGGCTGTCCTGGTCCAGACCCTTTCACTGTCTGCCACCAAGACGGTGAGTGTGAGCAGAGGTCTCTCTACACTGCAGGACTCACAGCTGCATCCAGGGAAGAGCAGACCTCACCCACCAGGACAGCCGGGGTGCAGGGAGCTGCTGGGTGTCGCCCAGGGCCCACCAGGACAGCCAAGGTGCAAGGAGCTTCTGGGTGTCGCCCAGTGCCCAGCATCCGGACGGTCTCGCAGTCCTCATCCCATGAGCTCTGAGGCACTCGTTCTCCTTGCTTCTCTACTTGCTCTGTGCTCAGCCTGCTGGGATGAAGTGTGGCAGGAAACCAAGAAGATCCTGGGGGGTCTGAGAGTGCTGCAGGGCCATGCACACAGAACGGAAGAAGCGAGAGCTATGAGAGAAAGAAACTCGTCCTTGGAGGAGACAGAGGTAGCTGCCATGATGGCAGGAGACAGGGGGAGTGGCAGGTTCATGGTGGTGAGCACCTGGGCTGCCAGATGGGAGGGATCAGGGAGACTAAGACCCAGAGCCCCCTGGACACTTTTTCCTGCAGGGTCTGCACCAGGTCACTCTCTGAAGCCGTGACAGCTGATCTGTCCCATGATTTTCTTGCTAACAGTTGGTCCTGAGTGGTGTGCTTTCACCTGTGGTGACTGTCCACTATGTCTTTCTCTTCAGTCTGTCACTTGGGCTGTGCTGTCAGCCTTCCTCAAATCCTGTCTCCAGTTCTGTCTTCTAATTTGGTCTGTCCCTGCAACCTTCCTGCTGGGCCCTGGAGCTGACCCACTGGATGGCCTCAGTGAAGGTACTTCCCGAGTACCTTCCACAAGTGCGGCATCTGAGGATGCGAGGACCGAGCATGGCAGAGATGTGCATGGGAGTCTTGCCCTCTGGGCCTCTGATGCCTCCTGTCCTGTAGTCTTGTCCATTCGATCCTTCCCTGGAATGTGGGGAGCTCCTGAGGTCACTTTTGTGACACTCAGACAACAGTACCTATCAAGGCCCACCCTTTTTTTCTGTTCGGAGCACCAGCTTTATAGTGTAGGGTGTTTCCTTTGAGCTCCCCCTAAAGTATTGTTTTGTGGTGCATTCACATGGCCAGGTAAAGTTTTTTACCCTTGGATTTTGTTTTTGTAATTTTTTGTGAGTTTCTCAGTACATAGTAGAAACTATCCTTGAACTCACTGTGTAGCCCAGGCTGGCCTCAAACTCACAATGATCCTCCTGCCTCAGCCTCATCCTGTGCTCTGGGATCACCGGGCTGTGCCAGCACACCAGGCAGGATTTTTGGGGCTGGGGAGATGGCTCAGTGGAATAAGTGCTTCCCTGGCAAGCACAGGGGTCTGAGTTCAATCCCTGGTTTCACCTAAAAAAAAATGAAAGAGGATTTTTATCTTTGAGCACTGTGTTCCTCACAGGAATTACCAGCTCTATTCCCCCAACAACACTGGGGCTGTTTCACGCCTGGCAGAGGGTGAGAGTTTGGAGGCTGCAGGCTTGGCCACTCCCATGGTCCCCTCTGGCCTCCTCTGCAGGTGGTGCCCACAGCTGTGTGTCCAGCTGCCCACTCAAGGCAGGCACCTGTGTCTTTACTCAGGGGGGTCAGGCACGGTGATGATGCTGATTCTCTGCCAAGGGAGAGGCTGCACCCCGAGGAGCGGTAGCCACCTACGAAGCTGCTGCTGACTGAGCAGCTGAGGTATGTGTTTGTGAGGTGGATGGGGAAGGTGCCTGAGTCCCAGAAGGGGCATCTCAGCTGTGAGAACCCAGAGCAAGCGTGGGCCAGGGAGGGCGGGGCCTCACGTGCGCAGGCTGCACAGGGATGCAGGAAGTGTTCGGGAAAGCAGCATGAGGAGCCAGTGCACCAGGATGGCTCTCAGACCCTCATTTGCACTTCTGAAAAACACATTGAGGGCAGGTTCACATCATGTGAATCTGAGGACAAGAGACTGAAGGGCTGTCAAGGGGCAGCTTTGGTGTGTGCTGTCCCTCACCTGTCCCTCATCCTCTTGGTCACCTCCTGGGTGGTACAGCTGTGTCCCACCCATCTCCATTAGGAGGAACCGTGTCCTCCTGACCTGCAGAGCTCTGCCCTGACATTTTGTCCAGGAACCTCAGCTTTTGTGAACCCTTGTCTGTGCTGGGTGTGAGACACACTTAGGATGGGCACTGTGTCTCTGTTGAGGCAGAAGCTTAATGGTCACTGAGGAAGTGACAGGACATGTCTAAGAGGAGACCCGGAGACCCCTGGCTCTGGTTACAGAGAGGAGATGAGAGCAAGTCTCGGCATCCCACAGAGCCCTCCATGCTGCAAGAGAGCTCTTCCATCTACCTTGTTCTCCTATCTCACAGGAACTGTCCAAACATGAGCCTGCGTGCAGTTAGGGACCCAGGACCTTCTCCAGATCCTCTCGGACTGCCCGAGTGAGTGCCCCACGCCTCTCTGCAGCCCAGCTGCTGCTTCTCTCCTCCTAGTGTTCCAGGCAGCGAGTTAGATAGAAATATGGTAGGCAATCAGACAGAGTCAGGCCCTCAAAGGAAATAACAGCCAGATGCCTTACAACTATAGGAGGGACGGATGCTCCTGCTGTGAGCCAGGCCTAAAGACCCAACAAATGCTACCCTCCCTAAAGACTGGCACCCAGGCTTGATCATTACTCAGGAAGAATTATTGTCTGAAGGTCACCAGATGAGGTTTTGTTTTATATTCATGCCCACTTACTACGGGACTCACTTCCCCATTTAGTCCTGGGCCTAATCAATTTTACCTGAGCAATGGTACTTCTAATCCCATTGGTTGACCATAATTTTGTCCCACCCCATATCCACCTAAGCGAGTTCCTATTCTCTCCACCTTATCCCCACATGGTTTTACACTATAAAAACCCCTGGAAGAGACAGCTTCCTGGGGAGCCACACGCTGGCATCCTCCTCCTGTCCCTCTCTCAGACAGGAGTTTTCTTTTCCTCAATAAATATATTCTGCTCATAACCTCCATTTGTTCCTAAAATTCATTCTTTAGTTTTAGAGAACACAAACTTGTACAGGTCAGGTCGGGAGATCATTTTTCCTCTGTCATTTGGAGGTTCCCTATATCATTTGGAGATCACCCACCTGAGATCAGTTTTTCTCCATGTATCACTAGGCTGTCCATGCTTCTCATCCAGGAGCAGGAGTACAAGGTCTCAGACTTAACCAAGAAGCTTCAACAACAGAGAGAAGTGCCCCTGCTCCCAAAGGAGCGTCTACAGGTCTGCTGGGGCCAGATCACCCTGACACCATCGAGGGGCACCGCCTGCAGCAAGGTCTGGCTCAGGGGCTCAGGCTGGCAAAGAAGTTCATTCACATTCTCAGCCCAGGTAAGGCAGCCGCTGGCTCTAACCAAGTCCAGAAGTCTGCCCCATGACTGCACAAGGCTAGACACAAACCATAACAGTCTCTCTGTCTTTTTCAAAACTCCATGCTTCCTCAGCTCTTGAACTCAGTTCTTTTCAGGATTCTCGCAAACAACATCAGCCACAAAGCAAATCAGATTCAGTCCTTAGGTTCAGTGCTGAGCAGGTGAGGAAATGTGACTCAGTTTCTGACCAGAAGCGTGGAACACACTCGGTTAGTGTTCCTCAGGAGCCCCCTGCAAGCAGCTGACCACCAGTGTGGATGCTGCACCAGTGCTCAGTGGGGCTTGAGTGTCTCTTCTAGGATGTGGGTGCTTTCTGTGTGCTGGAGCTGAGCTTGCCAAAGAAAGTCTCCTGGGCTCTATTTGTCTCTGTCTACTCCTCTCTGTCTCTGTCTCTGTCTCTGTGTTTATCTGTCTGTCTCTCTCCCCCTTTCCCCTCTCTGTGTGTCTGTCTCTGCCCCTGCCTCTGTCTCTGTCTGTCTGTCTCTCTCTCTCCCCCATCCCTCTCTTTGTGTGTCTGTCTGTCTCTGCCCCTGTCTCCTTTTCTTCTTGGCAGGGATGCACTCATCTCTACAGGTTCGCTTGTCCCAGTGTAATGGGTCAACTCACATTTTAGACTATAAATGTAAATCTTATGTTTTCTGTTGTGTGAATGTATATTCACCCACTGTTCTAGGTTTTTAGTAAATAGTGGCTATTTCTTGCTGTTTGCTAGATAAAATTCCTACCTCACCAATTCCTGTAAACAAAGTTAGCTTACAGAGATGACTTCAAAAGAAAATTAAATGGGCTTTAACTTCTTGTAACCTCTGGCTATGTAAGGCTGCATACAAGTACTGAGGTGCAAGATAACCAGAAACTAAAAGACAGCCCCCAAAAATTTAGTTTGAGTAGTGGTCACAATGACCCTGAAAGTATCACTGTGTGTCAGACAATAAATTTGTTCACCAAATGAAATATGGTTCCAGGTTTTAACCCCCTCCTGCTCCCTGGGCTAGCAGGCTTTCGGTCCTCTCCTGCGTGGGAGCGATGGGGGCCCTGAGCTCAGTAACAAACAACTTTCCAAATTCCAATCTGGCTGATCTGGTTCCTATTCTGAGTGACCCATAGCATTTGGAGTCTGGTCTGGGATCCCCCTTACTGGGGATCAATCTGAGGAACCAGAGTTTTCAGAAACCATTTCCCCAGGGGAGACTTTCTGACCCCAGAGTGGTCTCCAAAAATCTTACAAATTTTATATTTGAACTTCCAAGCCATCTGTAAGTTCGTACTGGTAAGACATCTGTATCTGTCTGTTTGGGTGCCCATATGGGAGTCCTAGGTGGTGTTGTTAGGTCTGAGAAGCCCACCGCGTAAAGAAAGACTCCAAGAGACGTCCTCTCATGCAAAAGCAAGGGGATTTTATTTTCCATGCACGCATGGGGCTCACTGAACAGGCAGGAACAGAGAAGCCCCGAGCTGACCGTGGGCTAGGTTTTAAGCCCGAAGACAAAGGGAGGAGGGGTTTGAGAATATATGACTTTTTAGGGTAACTAAGAGGGGTAGGCCAAAGGGCAACTACTAGCTAACTCTGTGGTTTTAGCTGCATTCCGAGAACGAGAATGGGTGGGTTTACTTGTGTAAAGTGACAAGAGTGTCCCCAGGCCGGAGATTAAATGTTTTCCCAAGCTAGGCCTGAGGTTTATGACCCCACCTGAGGTTTTTATGTCCTCTTTGTTTTAGGAACAGGGATTACAGGCCCTAGTGGGGCAAAGGTTCACAGCATTAGTTCATTAGGCAGTAATTTAGCTGACATGTTTAGCTGATGTACTAAGGCGGCGCATACAAAACAGAATGGCAATGTAAAACTCATTTGGGCCCTACAGTGTTAGAGGTAACATTAGCCCCTGGACTCCTCCGAGAAGGTGGATGGGAGTCTCGAATCTGTTTTTGCTTTTGTGTGTTTCAGCCAATTGTGGTTTGTCTGTCTAATAACTATGTGTCAGTCTGCTTCTGTTTCTGTGTCTTTGTTGCCCCTATAATGTTTTCTAAATAATTTTCAGGATTTCAGACAATGATCCTCAGAATACAGAGACTCGGTGTCCAGAAAACTTTGAGCCTTCTCCGAATTGGAATGGCCCTCCTTCCCCTAGGCCGCTTGGCCTCCAAAAGGCTCTTTAACCTTTCTCTTGCCTACCAGGTCCAAAGAGTCATCTTCAGAACTCTAGGACAGCCTGACCAGATCAGTCTTGTCTCTGACCCTCTAAAGTGGCTCAAGGTTTGCTGCTCCAGACATAGCTCCTGGACGACCAGCCAGTCCCACATGGTCGCACTGGCAGCTCCAACTGATAAGCAGCTGGGACCCCGACCGTCACCCTCAGAACCTGCTCATTCCGCCTGCCACCTGGTACACAGATAAATTCATTATGCAGTTGTTAAAATGTTGATCAAAGTGTGTTGGTAAATCTAAGCTAAAAAAATGGAAATGTTATAAGGTTATGATATTTCTTTAATGGGACTTCTTTTATGACTGCTTTTTTGTTTGTATGTGTTGCATTCGAACTAGTTGCTAAATGTACTGATACTTTGCTTGATTTTAGACAATAGCATGAGAAAAAAATAATGCTAATAAGCCTCCTAGTGGATTTTATGTAAAATTCTGAAAAATGGGACTTTTAAATCAAGTTCAGACTTAGGAAATATACGTGCCTATGAAACATGTGACTCCTTTTGCCAGCTAAATGACATTAGGTCAACAAATCATTCTTGACTACTGAAAGGTCTCTACTGATCTATTGTAGCTTTTCCCTTCTCATTCTGCCAGTAAACTAGGCATTCTACCGGAGCTTTTCAGTAGAGCAACTTAGCAAGTCACTCCTTTAAAAATTAGGCTGAGGCAGCTTGCAACAGTTTATATTCTGCAGCAGCTGTCAAGGAAATAATTTACATATGTGTTACACATTAAGAGTAAAAAAGAGATTTGTCTAGCCTAAAAAGTGCTCACTTCAAATTGACCTTTTTATGCAAGGTTATGCTTCCTTCTGTAAGACTCCTTTCACCAGACCAATAGTCTTATGTTCAGATTTTGTTGGCTTTAAGAAAGTCATTCTAGTTTTGAAATGTAAATGTAGTCTACAGGAGAACCAGGCTGTTCAGGTGCCTAAGCCTGCTGCTTCCTGACCTTTGGAGACCTTTGGATAAGATAGCCTTAATCATAGTCTCATCCACAATTACGGAAGCTAAGGTTTCCCCTATTTGCATTTCAAAAGGATGGGCTCTAAAACAGCTGTAATCCAAGCCCCTACAAGGCTACACCCATCCTTACCTAAGTTTATGCAAGCTTTTCAAAGATAGTATCTTTTAAAGAAGTAAAAAGACACTTTAGAACTTCCAGAGTTTATGCGCCTTTTTCTCTGTGACCTAAAACAAATAATGTCAGATTTAACAAATCTTTAGATGACCCTTATAAGTACATTGATGTCTTTAGAGGATTTATTCAGACTTATAAACTAGATTGAAAAAATGTTAATCTGAAACCAAGCTTTGCCTTTTAAGAAAACGCAGACAGTGTTACAAGCTGATATTTCACTTGGAGATAAATGTCATATTGTTAATTTTAAACAACCAGAAGATAGCCAGTCTATCTTGGTTTAGCTGTAAGAGGAACTACCTGCTCCCACTGGAGCCCAAGCAGTCACACCTCTGCAGGCCTAATAGCTAGGCAGGAGATTGAAATAAAACAATATTTTCTAGTGTGTATTCTTGAAGGTCTAAAAAGAACTAAAACCAAGTCTTCAGTTATTAAATTTTAGCTGTTTACCAGGAAAAAGATAAACACCCCTCTGATTTCTTAAAATGTTTAATGAAAAAGTGGTAAAGCATATTTCCTGAAATGCTATTTCAGTAGAGGGACAGATTACTCTTACAGATAAGTTCATTACTCAGTCAACTCCAGATATTAGAAAAGAGCTTTTATAAAAGATAGCTTTTGCTCCAGACAACTCACTTGATACTTTATAGGGCAGTAAGAAAACAATGTCCTATAACTGGAGTTAGGAGAAAACCATGGAGAGAAAGCAAAGAGATAAAAATTGCTGCCTTTGTCACAGCCTCAAAGCAGACCCTAAGTCTGATTCTCTGGGCTCCAAAAAGAGCTCAATGACAATGAGGTTTCTCTGTTGATGAAATTCATCTGAAACTGCTCTCAGAAGCCAAGCCATTGTAAGAGGGGCTGATTTAAGAGGCCCACAAGCCATGCCCTGACTGCTAAGGCAGTCACTAAAAGTGAGACTGCACTCTAAGGCAGAGGCTCCAGAGCTCCAACTCGGCTTCCCAGGTGGTCCAGAAGGACCGAAGGGTGCTAGGCCTGCCTCCTCCCTCTGGCCAGACTGTACCTGTCATCTCCATGGAAGAGCCCTGAGTAATCATGACTAAAGGGAAAAATCCAGCCTATGCTGTACATTAGCACAGATCTCTTTTGTCTTCTCCAGCGCTGACCTTCCAGTCATCATCACCTTGCTTTCGCTGTAACTGAACATGTACACATTGTGCATGTACAGATAAAACCCTAGAACTGCAAAAAGTTCTAGAGACACTGGCTACACATTGTTCAATAGCTTTGGGCCTATAGATAGAGCCAGGCCTTATCTTTAAAATATAAACCTCAGAGCCACAGTGTGAAAAGGATCAATCCCTCTGTAGTGCCCCCTTGATTACAATAGGGCCATATCCAAAACTGAATGGACATTGCTTTAATCTGCCTGAATACTGTGTATTTCATGATAAGTGTATTAAGTTAGCCTGATTGATTTCTGATGTAACTCAGGCATTTTATGTTGATAGTAAAACACAGGTGTAAAATATGCAAAAGTATACTTAATTGACTTAAAAGCATTAACAATAAAAATAAGGCATTAATCTGTTTTGCATATGTTCTCAAAATTTAGAGATAATTATAAGTATAGCTATAGGGACTTATAACAAACTGTCAGACTCCATAAATAAAGGAGTCTAACAGCTAGTGGGTTATGATTGCTAGCCTCAAAAAAGTTTATACATTTGCCTGTTAGCTCAAATGTTTGTGCGTTGATTATATATGCTGTAATTTCTCAGAAAAAAAATTTTTTTGAAGATACCAAAATCCAGGTAATCATGCAGGTAAAATCTATAACAAATATGCTAGATTAAGATTCCTTTTACTGAGCTCCACCAGATTTTGTCTATAGAGGCACATAGTAAAGCCTAAACTGTCTACCTGATGCAGCCAAAGTGATCTGAGTCTTCTCTGGATTTCCTGCCTCATTACAAGGAAAGCTATCTTCATGTTCCTTGGGCAGGGCTACCTGCAGGAGGCCTTAAAACCAAGAAGTTATACCTTACTCAGTGGACCCCAGATATCTGACACAAGCTGCAGAAGTTAGAAGGGTTTGCAGGAGTAAATTTGTCTGAGTTGAGGTGTTTCATAGTAAAAAGATACAGAGTGAAATTATAGATAAAAATTAAGAGCAGTGATACTAATAGCTTACAAAAAAAAAAAAAAAAAAAAAAAAAAAAAAAAAAAAAAAAAAAAAAAAAAAAAAAAAAAAAAAAAAAAAAAAAAAAAAAAAAAAAAAAAAAAAAAAAAAAAAAAAAAAAAAAAAAACCAGTCAGGAAATGGAAAAAAGTTATGCTTCCCTGGATCCAGACATAGAGAAGGGACATTTCAAGCAAAAAATGCCCAAAGCTGCTACAGAAGGAAACAAGAAAGCGTTCCTGATGGAGTCAGAGGAAGTTTCAGATTAAAGTGCTCGTGGATCTTCCCCTCTCAGCCTGAGGAAACCCATGTTAACAGCCAATATAAGGAGAAAGCTTGTTTAACTTTTAATAGATGCTCATGCAGATTTGTCAGTTACCAAGCCAGTGGCCCCACTTGTCAACCAGAAAATGCTCAATGTTTTCCATACATCTGGCAATTCATGTGTCCCAGCAGGTATCTACTAATGGATTTACAAAATGTTCATGTTTAATTATTTCTTTGGCTTTGCCTCCTCAACATTTAAAGCCATTCTGCCTACCCAAGATAAAAATTCTTGGTGTCTAGTGAGGGACTTTAGGTAAAACCTTCTGGAAAGTATCTCTGACTGCCCATCAACAACTGCAACCCCTTTCAGCCTGAAGAAGCCAGAGCAGTCATCACCCATACTTCCCTGATGGCAGTTCGGGTTACTTCTTCAGAGGAGAAACTGTTGCAGGCAGCCAAGTTAGATTAAAAATAGTATAGGCAGTCAGGCAGGGCTAGGCCCTCAAGACAGAACTGAGATAGATGCTGCCCACTGTGGGCCAGACTTCAAGACAAGAGAGAAAACTACCTGGCTGATGTTACAGCTCAAGAAATGGCACAAAAACCAGTGGGGACATGAGAGATCTTGCCTGTTCTGTTCTAGAAAAACCCAACTACTCAGACTTCGTTGTTAACTAATGTTCCTGGCTGTTTGAGTAGGTTAACAATGGTGATACCACATCAAAATAGTTTGATACACCATCACCACAAAGGGCCACGAGTGCATCAGACTTGAGAGATTTAAGCATATGCTATGATGTTAGTGTTGTTTAAAACCTCTTCTTTGGTGAAATAGCAAAATAATATGTAAAGTAATTCAGTTTGCAATGTAGCCAAATGAAAAACATGGCTCTAGAGATTTGTCAAAAAAAAAAAAAAAGAGAGACTATTCTCGATGCCTCCTTGTACCTGCCTCAATTAGACCTGTTCTCCTGCTTTTCTTGGCTGTATCGTGCCCTGTTTCATAAACTACTTAACTAAGTATGTTCAAAAAAGTCAGATCATCAAGTTAATGGTTCTGAGATCTAACTATGAACCCCTCATGCTCCTGGGACAATTATAACAACTTGGGGATTTTAGCTAAATCAATGATATGATTCCCAGATAAAACCAGTGGGAAATGTAATGGGTCAACTCACATTTTAGACTCTATATGTAAATCTTGTGTTTTCTGTTGTGTAAATATATATTCACCCACTGTTCTAGGTTTTTAGTAAATAGTGGCTGTTTCTTGATGTTTGCTAGATAAAATTCCTACCTCACCAATTCCTGTAACCACCCAATTCCTATAAACAAAGTTAGCTTACAGAGATGATTTCAAAAGAAAATTAAATGGGCTTTAACATCTTGTAACCTCGGGCTATGTAAGGCTGCATGCAAGTACTGAGGTGCAAGATAACCAGAAACTAAAAGACAGCCCCCAAAAATTTAGTTTGAGTAGTGGTCACAATGACCCGGAAAGTATTATTGTGTGTCAGGCAATGAATTTGTTCACCAAATGAAATGTGGTTCCAGGTTTTAAACCCCTCCCCTCTGCTTTCTGGGCTAGCCACCATTCTCAAAAATCAAAAACCGGACTCAACTTAAAAGTGGTTTATTCAGTGGCAGCACTTACTCTTGTCTTGTCTTCAAGTAAGTGCACACCGAGGTAGTGAGAGGCAGTGGTTTTTAAAGCTGAAAGCCACAAAGTGGGAGGTCTTGTGGCTAGTTCAGCAAGGACCAGGGCAAACTTTTGCAAATCAAGATAATTTTAAGAACAGGAGGTTACATTCGTGCAATAGGCAGTTACATTTTAAGAACAAGCAGTTTATAACTTTAGGATATTGTACTGATCACCAGTTAGATAGAACACAATGCGCAGTTTGCACTGGGACAAAGAAATAGTTTAAACATTAATGGGCTGTGTCCAGGGTATGGAAGTATAGCTTAAATCACAAAATGGAGCCTAAATTGCTAGCTTATAACAAACAGTTCTCGATAACAAAGTCACAACGGTAACCTACGGAGGTGTATAATAGAATGGCTATTCCAGTTACAAAACAGAGTCAGTCACATAGGTTATAACATAGAACACCTTCTTGCTTCCAAGAACATGGAAGTGAACCTCTTTTCTGGGCTTCACTGTGGCTCTCGTGAGCACAAATCCTACCAGTTGTTAATATCTAACTGGAGGTCAGTGTTCAGACGTCCACTTGTTGCTGTGCTTTGTGTCTTTAAAACAGTATCCAATATAGTCTGCGTGCCCAGATCAGGCACTGCTGACTTTCATGTCTGCAGTAAGACATTTTCTCCACATTGTCTTTCCTTCTCTGTCATCTCACTCCACCCCAAGGTGTCATTTCCTGGATTCTCCTGCCATATCTTTTGAGTCTGGCATTTGTCCATCCAGTTCCTGAAACTGGCTCCAGGTATTTGTGTCCTGTGTCCTCACTGTCATTTGGTGGAGACCCTAGAAGCCCAACTAGGTAGTTGGAGCAGAATGCAAGCCACCCATGGAATCAAAAGCTTTCTAGTGGGCACATTTTGTGGTTGTGGTCAATACAGGAAAGAACAGCTAAAAAAAATCGGTACTGTTAGGTCTGAGAAGTCCACCGCGTGAAGAAAGACTCCAAGAGACGTCCTCTCATGTAAAAGCAAGGGGATTTTATTTTAGAAGCTGTGCCGGCACAGGGTCACCAGGCAACGGGGCCATAGCGACCCCGAGCTTTTGTTCGCTCAGGATTATATAGCACTAGTGGGCAGGGAAGCAGCAAGCCAGGTATACAAAAGCCAATCACGTATGTTAGTTGGGCTGACACTTGAAGGGATAGGACAGTTTTTATTGTCCCTTACAATAATTGGATGGTGTAGGGATCGGGGAGGGGGAATTCCTGGAGGGGCCCCAGGTGTTCCAAGAACAGGTGGTCTCAGGTGGTCTCGGTTGTAAATCTTATCTAGGCTGCTAGGCACGTAGGGGGCAGGGGCTTTCTGTGCTGAGGGGTTGTATAATCTTATCTAGGCTG
>PVKA01024658.1:0-33936 GCA_004027165.1 Ctenomys sociabilis | reverse complement strand
GCTAAGGATTCCAAGACTATATTGAATAGGAGGGGTGATAGAGGACATCCTTGTCTTGTACCTGATTTAAGAGTAAAAGATTTCAGTTTTTCCCCATTTAGGATTATATGAGCTTTTGGGTTGTCATAGATGGCTTTTATCAAGTTAAGATAGAGTCCATCTATTCCAATTTTCTGTAGGACCTTGAACATGAATGAGTTTTGGTCATTGTCGAAAGCTTTCTCTGCATCAATTGAGATGATCATGTGGTTTTTAGACTTCAATCTATTAACATACTGTATAAGATTTATAGATTTTGGAATATTGAACCATCCTTGCATCCCTGGGATGAATCCTACCTGGTCATGGTGTATGATCTTCTTGATGATTTGCTGTATTCTATTTGCCAAGATTTTGTTGAGTATTTTTGCATCTATGTTCATGAGGGAGAGTGGCCTGTAGTTCTCCTTTTTGGTTCTGTCTTTCCCTGGTTTTGGAACCAGTATTATACTTGCCTCCAGAAATGATTTCTGGAGGACTTTTTCCTCTGCAACTTCGTGGAAGAGTTTGTGGAGTGTAGGGATCACATCTTCTATAAATTTCTTGTAGAATTCAGCTGTGAATCCATCAAGCCCTGGACTTTTCCTTGTCGGTAGACTTTTTATTACATTTCGTGTTTCGTTGGCTGTTATTGGCTTATTGAGAGTTGTCATATCTTCTTGATTCATTTTTGGTAATTTGTACCTTTTGAGGAATCTGACCATTTCTTCTGTGTCTTCTATTCTGTGAGCGTAAAGATTCTCGAAGTAACTATTGATAATCTTCTGATTTCCACTGGGTCTGTAGTGATTTCACCCTTTCATTCCTCATCGCTTGTACTTGAATTTTCTTTTGCCTCTTTTTGATGAGGTTGGCAAGAGGCTTATCAACTTTATTTAGTTTTTCAAAGAACCAACTTTTTGATTTGTGGATTCTTTGAACTGTTTTTTTCATCTCAATTGAGTTAATTTCTGCTCTAATCTTTATGATTTCTTCCCGTCTTTGTGCTCTTGGTTTTGTTTGCTCTTTTTTCTCTAGTTGTCAGAAGTGCAACATTAGGGTGCTAATTTGTTCCCTTTCTGTTTTCCTAATGTGTGAGTTCATAGCTATTATTTTCCCTCTAAGAACTGCTTTCATAGCATCCCATAAATTCCAGTAAGATGTACTTGAATTTTCACTGAATTGTAGATATTGTTGAATTTCCTGTTGGATATCTTCTGCAACCCATTGATTGCTGAGTAGGGTGTTGTTTAGTTTCCATGAATTTAGTGGGTTTTTCTGGTTTCTTTTGTCATTTATTTCCAATTTCATTGCATTGTGATCAGATAGTATGCATGGGATAATTTCTATTTTCTTTCATATACTTAGGCATGACCTCTGGACTAGTATGTGGTCTATTTTGGAAAATGACCCGTGTGCAACTGAAAAAAAATGTGTATTTAGCTGTGGTTGGGTGGAACACTCTGTATATGTCCACCAGGTCCGTTTTTTCCAAGCTCTGGTTCAGTTCTGATACTTCCTTGCTAAGTTTTTGTCTGGTTGACCTATCTTTTTGAGATAAGGGTGTGGTAAGATCTCCTGTTAAGATTGTGTTCTTAGACATTAAGTTTTTCATGTCTCTTAAGATTTGTCTTACATAGTTGGGTGCTCCTGTGTTTGGTGCATAGATATTTATGACTCACTTCTTGCTCCTGAATTTTCCCCTTACCAATATGTAGTGGCCTTCTTTGTGTCGTTTGATCATTCTTGGTTTGAAGTTGAGACTGTCTGAGAACAGAATTGCTACTCCTGCTCTTTTGTGAGGTGCTGGGGCATGTAGTGTTGTTTTCCATCCTTTGACTTTGAGCCTATGAATGTCCTTTTGAATTAAGTGTGTTTCTTGTATACAGCATATTGTTGGATTTTGTTTCCTAACCCACTGTGCCAGTCTATTTCTCTTACTTGGACAATTGAGTCTGTTTACATTAATGGTTATAATTGAAATGTGCTGACTTATGTTTGTCATGATATTTACCTGGTGTTGTTTACCACTTTGTAACCTGTGTTTAATTGACTGTCCTGTTTAGTGGGTTCCTTCCATTCTCATTCATGGAGTTCTGGTCATTGTCGTCTCTCTCTAGAACATCTTTCAGCAGCCTGTGAAGTGATGGCTTTGTCATCATGAAATTCTTTAGTTGTTATTTGTCTTGGAAGTATTTCACTTCTCCATCAAACTTGAAAGAGAGTTTTGCAGAGTATAATAATCTGGGCTGGAATTTGTTTTCGTGTAGGACTTGAAGAACTCTCCTCCATGCTCACCTTGCCTTCACTGTTTGTGTAGAGAAGTCAGCTGTAATTCTGATGGGTTTTCCTTTGAATGTGAGCTCCTTCTTCTCTCTGGTAGCTTTCAGTATATTATTTTTGTGTTGGATTTCTGCGATCTTAGCTATTATATGTCTCAGTGTGTTTCTACTTAGGTTGAGGTTATTTGGTATTCTGTATGCTTTGGTGACCTGAATTTTGGATTGTTTCCTCATATTTGGGAGGTTTTCTGCAATTATTTCTCCCCGAATTCTTTTTATGTCATTTGTATTGACTCCTTCATTCTTGTCGATACCAATTATTCTCACATTGTTCATCCTGGCATCGTCTTGCAGGTGATGGATTATTTTTTCCTGCATTCTCGTTGTTTTCAAGATATCCTTTGTCACCTTTTCACTAGCTGCTCCGGCATCTTCAAGATCTGAAACTCTGTCTTCGCTTTCACTCAGACAGTTTTGTAGACTCGTGATTGCTATTTTTAGTTCTTCTATATCTCTTTGACTGTGTTTCATGTGTTCTATTTCTTTTCTATATTGTTCATTCAAGGAATCCATCATATTTCTGATCTCCTCAATTTTTTTATCCATTTCTTCTTTAGAGGTAATTATTAATTCCTTTTCTGCTATGTTTCTTCCAAGTTGGATTTCCTCAGTATATTTCTGGACTTGTTTCGGTATTTCAGATCGTATGACTTCAAAAAGTTCTTTTTTGATTTCAGAACTTATTTCTGCTTTGAGTTCCTCATGATCTTTCTGCTGTTGTTTCTTTGCTTCAGATGCTGTTAATTCATATATATCAGCTGGAATAGTGCTCTCTGTGCTTGTTCTGGGTGAGCATAGATTTTCCACCCAATGTTTCTGGTATTCATTCTTTATTTCAGATACTATGTATTCAAATATTTCTTTTTTAACTTGGGGAATTACTTCTTGTTTTATCTCCTCTATAGCTTTCTGCTGTTGTTCTTTTGCTGCTGTATCTGTTAGTTCATTTGTTGCAGCTGAGTTAGTGTCATCTGCCCTTCCTGATGGACTCGGGGCCTGGGATCACATTTTTACCCTTCTCTTTGTCATTTTATATAGCACTGACCTTTGCCGTGTGGTGTAGAGCTTTGGTGCAGCTATACCCTTAAGCTTGTTATGAGATTCGCGTGCCAGTCTATTAAGTTTGAGATTTTCCAGATATGCCTATCCTGGATCTAGCTGTTGTGTTCAGTTCCTCTTTTGCTGCAGCTCCTTTGGTTCCCCTCTGCTGTTTCCTGGGGTCAGCCCTCCTGTGTCAGGCAGGTCATTCCTCAGGTGGGCGGGCCTGGGCTTTGGTGGGTCTTCTGGGCTCACAAAAGGATAGTGGATGATCTCATTCACTGGATAGGCTGTACTGGGTTGGCCAGCCTGTGCCGTAACTGGAGAAGGCTGGGAAAGGTCCCTCTGGTGCAGTGGGCCTGATGCCCTCACTCACAGGCCAGGCTGTGCTGGGTTTCGGTCTGTGGTGTGGGACTGAGGATTGCTGAGAAATGTCCCTCCCGCGTGGCAGGCTTTTAGTTTTCACCCAGGCCGACCTGCACTGGGTCTTGGGCTGTGTTGTGGGAACGGTAATCACCTGGAAATGTTTCTCTGGCAATTGTGCCTGGAGCTCTCACTGGGCCATGGGAGGTGGGGGCAGGGAATTCTTGGGAAATGCCTCTCAGGCACGCCGGGCCTGGAGTTCTACACTCATTGAACTTTGCTGCCCAGAGAGTCGGGGAAATTCCCACTCACTCAAAGGGTTTTAAGGCAGGGGATCCCAGGAGGTGCTGGTGAGTGGGTCTTGAGGTTTCAGGCCAGTCACTGACTTGAAGGGCTTGGGGGCAGGGATCGCATAGCATGCGTGGGAAGAACCGAATGGTTCTCCCTGGGACTCACCACACTCTCACTGATCTGGGAAGCCTGGTGAGTCATGCAAATTCCCACTCACTGGGAGAGCTTGGGACGGGATCCAGGAGGCCGCTGGAGTCAGCCGCTGTCTCAGGCCGTGGGTCGCACAGTCTCATGAGGTCTCTGGGGCTGGGCGGGCGCGGGCGGGATCGAGGAGGATGGTGGAGTCCGCCGCGCAGTCTGTGGCTGGTCTCTGGGGCTGGGTGGGCGGGATTGAGGAGGAAGGCAGAGTCGGTCATGCTGTCTCTGGCTGGTCTCTGGGGCTGGGCGGGCTCGGGTGGGATGGAGGAGGATGGGGGAGTCCTGAATGGAATTCAGTTATAAAAATTAAAATAGAGTCAAATTCAACAATTTGCTTAGAGCTGCAGTATCTGGGGACTCTAATGCTAACACAATGGATGGTAAGCAGATTTCTAATAAAGTCCCAAATGTTCCTGGTCTCCTGGTTATCAGGCTTTTGAGTAATCACCTTCTCTTGAATCCTGATTACAGCATGGATTTATTGCTAAGTAGTAGAGTATGCTAGGAGCAATGGGCTATCACACATAAGATTGGGTTTTAAAAAGCTTCCCTCTTCCTCTATCTTGGGCATGCACATACTTTTGCTTTCTTAAATCATTCATGCTGGAAGAATCAATCAACACTTTGACTCATCCTACAAAGAACCCTAAAGAGCATAAAGAGAAAAACTGAAGACATCAACAGCTGTGTGCATGTGCTTGAAAATGAATATCTCAGCTCTAATTAAGTAATTCTAGGAGAACCCCAGTCCCAGCTGGAAACTTGGCTCTACTGTCTCATGCAAAACCTTGATCAAGGGGAGCCTGGTGATATTAAGGCCACATTCCAGATCCAAAACATCATGAAATAATATAAATTGTTGCTTAATGCTGTTGTATTTTGTGATAATTTATTATTGCACAATATGTGGGCAATGGAGGCAATGAGCACATTTACTTTCCCACCTCAGTAGCCCCACTGTGCATGGAAATCAACAGGAGGGTCATGGTCAGGGATTGATCGAGAATCTTGGAACCTCACACCTATCAATTTCAAATTTGGCCAACTCTTTTCAAGTCTAGATAACATAATCCTTATAAAGCACCTCATCTCTCATGTCTCTGACTTTTCAGACTGCTGTTTCTTCCACTGCACCCGTGAAGTACCTGTACCATCTATAATATTATCCTTGAAACTTTCCTCCATATTCTCAGTTATTTGATCCCTGTCCCTTGGGCTGCTACCACCTTCTATCTACCCTTCCTTACTATACTAATTGAGTATTTCACAATCATTGCTACCTTTCGCTGTTGTATTTGCACCAGATTTTAAATGGTAGGGTGGAGAGAGGGGAATGGCATATCTTCTAAACAAAATAAATAAAACATATACAATATATTTATACAAAATGACATATAATGTGTATAAAAGATACACATATACCTATGGTTTTACATATAGTTACGTTTCATTACAGTGCTTTTGTCACTGACAGGTCATTTATATTATAGTGGTCCAATGAGATCATATCACTTCATGATGTCAAACCATTTTAATTTATATTAGCATACTCTATGTTTCACTTATATAGGTATACTCAATGACAAAATTATCACCTGAAGAAACATTTCTCAGAAGTTATCACCATCTCTGAGTGATACATCATATGTAAGCTATAACAAAGCTGAAATCATATACATTAATCACATCAATAATTATAAATGGGCTTATATAGTAAAAGGAAAGATTTTCCTCATTGGTGAATACAATCAAGTTCAATTCTGTTTGCAAAAGATGCATCTAAACAAAACAAATTTTATTTTTTCATTAACTTTATTGAGACAGAAATATCAATGATATTTACCTGGCAGGGGAGATAACATGATCATGAAGAAATAGCAATGAGACAGTCAAAATAAATTTTAAGAGAAGAAAAACTATGCTACAGATACAATAAAATGAAGCAAAGAATAAAAATGTAGTACAGGATGTGAAACCCTTCAAATGCTCGTCATCTGGAAGATGGATGAAAAATAGGAACATGGTCACCGACAAGGTCTATTATGGCTAAGAGAAAAAGAATGAGAGAGATCTCTGTGTATATCTGCCTGAGGAATTCTTCAGGACACTCTGTTTTGTGTATAGTGCTAGTAAACAATGTATAAAGTGCAATCTCAATCAGCTCAGAAAGGAGCCATTTGAAAAAAATGATGGATGGATAGATAGATGATAGATAGATAGATAGATAGATAGATAGATAGATAGATAGATAGACAGATACACAGACAGAAAGACAGACAGATAGATACATACATACATAGATGGAGCTAGATGATAGATAGTAACATGATATGATTTCAATATGGTTTGTTCCCCAATGGTTCCCATATTAAAGAGTTGGTTTTTAGTGTGACAATATGGGGAGATATTAGAATCTTGAAAAGGAGTAACCTAGTGGGAGGTGATTAGGTTGCTGGAGTTGATGTCATTGGAAATGTGGCTCTCAGGGACCCCAGTCAGTACTCATGAGAGCAAATTGTTTCAAATGAGTCTCTGGTTTTCTCTCTGTGTGATCTCTCCCTTTTGTACAAGTTCCCACTCAGATGACATCTGTCACACTGTGGCCTAGCCAAAGGGGCCGTCACCCAGAGGGGCATCAAAACAGTGAGGCCACTCAGTTTTAGACATTCAGCCTCCAATGCTGTGTGCTAATAAACATCTGGATTTCAAGAAATACTTAGCCTCAGATATTTTATTACAGCTATGGAAAAACTGAGTTATATAGCAAATACATGATATTTATCTATTCTTATTTATACTCTTAAAAAGCAATGGATCAGTCAACCATATTTTTAAGATGTTTCCCTAAAGGGGAAAAAAGTAAAAAAGTTAGAGTTTCAAGCTAGACTCTTCTTTGAAGGTTTCACTTAGGAAATGTAGATATTTTTTACATAACAAAGTAGCAAAATTAAATTCAAAATTAATTTGTAAAACTCAGGGTTAAGTGAAATAATCATTCTATCCTGCTACTTGGTGATGTAACAACACAGGAGAGAAAGAATTCTAAGAGATTTAGAAAGTAATAACACTTCTGTGATATCCCTTCCTACCCACTCTAACACTATAAGATCATGAGTTTAATCATGAAACAGCATCAGATAGGACAATCAGTGACTCATTTCTGTGACTTTTAAAGTATGTATGCATGTTGTCAGGTAACTTTGACTCTGCATTGTTGACACAAAAATAAGCACATTTGTCCAAGAAAAAATGATTAATAATCTGATGAATGAATAGAAGTTCTTTAGCTTTTGAAATCTGGGTATTTTCAAATTCAATACTCAGAGTGAATTTGTATTGAAAATTTCATGAGTCTTACTAAGTAATTACAGCGAAATAGTTTGTTGTTTTCAAGCTTGATTCTAGACAAAAAGAGCAAATTCACAGATAACTCCTTTTCACAGGCCCACTTTCTGACATCTCATTAGTTCTTATTGATCCAAGAACATTCAGACTTCTGCAAGGCAGTCAATTAGAGAAGCTGCTGTGCAGGACAGACGGGCTGGCCCAGGTGTTGGCTTTGGTGTGTTTTACATCGACCGGCTTCCTTTTTCTCCAAGTCTGAGAAAGCAACTAAATCTGATTAGTAGAATCAAAAACCACTTCCTGGCAGATCAGAGTTGAAATAAGTGTAGAGAAAGAATGGGAGTTTCCAGATGCTGGGGAATGCAAATGGCAACCAGCATCCCTTCCGCATTCCCTGCGGAAGCACAGCTTGTGTAAAGGCCCTGGGGCTTGACGTGCAATATATACGTTGTTACGAAACTTTGGGTCTTCAAAAATGTTGGAGAAAGTGAGCATTAGAATGTGGTTGCCAGTCTAAAGAAATGTGGTAGAACTTTTCCTCTAGTAGGAAAATGTCTATTCTATCTCCAACGGAAGAAAAGCCAGAGACTACCCAAGGCATTTCCCCTTTTGTATAGCCTCAGTATATCCTGTGAAATGTATAATTGCCTTCATCTACACTAAAGCTCACACTCTTCCCAACCTTCCTATTAGCCTACTGAAGAACAGAAAGAGAGTAGCAGAAAGGCCATAGCTTCCTTGGTTGGTCACAGTTTCTGGGCACAACATCCGTGACCTCCTATCCTGCCTCAGCCTATATCAGAAATACAGCTCTGTGTGCCACATTGGAGCCTGTTTCCTCCGTGTAAAGTGGAGAGCACAGTACTCAGGGACAGGCAATGTCATGCTGATCACTTGAAATCATTTGATTAACAGATACCTAGTGGCAAGTGACTATCACATAGCTTTAATTATGTAAAGGTCCACACCCTTAAGAAGCAAAAATGTTCCACATTCAAGGCCCACAGGACAAACCACCCACTGCTCTCTTGCAAAAATCTTTCACCTTCTGCACCCAGCTTCTATTCCTGACTCTGGGCGTGGGCAGATGAGGGGTTAAAAGGAAAGCGACAACAGCCGGCAGCTCCCTCCTACGATCTGGTGATTAATAGCAATGAACAGACTTATTAGGGAGTTTTAGGGTGAGAATATTAATGAATCCAAAAGACACCCAAGTTTTAATGAAGCAGTGTTTTCATTCTTACCTCTGAATTCTAAAATCCCATTCTAAGGCCAAACTGGAAAAGATCCCAAGAAAACATTTCTGTTTGCTATCTTCTCTCCAGGGAATTCAGCTGGACCAGAAAGACTTGTTTTTCCTCTTCAGGAAAAACAAGCTGGGCAACAGCAAACACTTACTACAATACAGCAAATAGATGTCATTTCTCTAAAGTAAAAGCTTTCTGTAAAGAGCAAGTATGCTAGGATTCCTGACAGATTTGTCACTCAAGGGTCTCAAGTGACAGATGGGTCAAATAAAAGGTCTACAGGGGTTCAGGAAGGGAAAGTCTGTTCTCCAAAGATGTGTGTTGGGAGGATTCTGAGGTTAGAGTGGCACCAGGAAAATGTGAGACAGTGTGTCTGGGGTTAACATGATCCCGAAAGCAACTGGACCTATTAGAGAAAGAGACAGTGCTCAGAACAAGCGGACCACCTACATATTGGTTCCACTCCCACAGAGTGGGTCTGGGGTCATTTATTTTCCTCCCTGGGATTCCTCAGCATCTTTTGTGAAAAGCAGATGAGTTGGGTGTATAATCTCAGTGCTCTGGGAGGCTGAGATAGGAGGGTCACAAGTTCAATCTTATACTGGACAACATAGCAATTTAGAGATTTTTGTCTCAAAATAAAAAGTAAAGTGTTTGGGATGTAGTTCATTGTGAAAGTCCTAGGTTCATGGAGCGCTCATGCACGCATGCACATGCACGCACGCAGAGTGAGAGAAATTTCAGGGATATCTTCTCTTCCTTGAACAAGAGAAAGTAATAAAATTTCCTCTACCCAGAAGGGATGAATTCAGATTTGTAGGCTCTTCTTCCAAATTGGCACAGTGGCTTCTATAATGTATATAAATCACAAATACAATACAAAGAATGAAATAAATATTTTCCCAGAGTAAACAAATAAGTCACTATGAATCACACATGGAATGAGCACATGCTTGCAACAATGTAGAAGCCTTGAGCCAGGGTATTCTCCAGCCCTCATTTCAAACAACCAAAATTGTAATCTCCTGTTCTAATTATCTCTTAGACCAATTACTACGATGATGAAAGTGTGTTCCTGCAACTCAGGCCCTAAACTGGTATACCTTTAGTCCTGGTTCTCCTTTAATACTTTGAGTATTTGTATCTGTATTTGGAAAAACAAAAACCAATCCATAGTACACATCTGTTTCTGTTTGGAATGATTTTAGCTCTCTCCCACGATGTGAACCTCTCCTGCAGGCCCTGCTCCTTTGAATGCACTTGTCAGGATATACTAGGCCTTCCCTTAGGAGTCTGCCCCACAGTTCTCCACTGCTTTTGTGTTTCTGGTTGTCAGATAGAACAGTTCTCATTCATATTTTGGGTCTCTGATGGTGCAAGGAGAATACAGCTGAATTCATCCCATCTCCACACTGGTCTTTCCACCCATGTTTGTGCACTCATCTCCTAGATTGAGGTAGGCAGCCATCTCAGGTGAATATGCTGGGAAGTCTACCTGTGGATACAAGTTGTTTTATAATTCTGGGATGGGGACCTTTTGACAATCATTGATAGACTTCACTTCAATTTCCTCATTCAAATTCTCAAAGTGACTTCCCTTTGATAGGCTGGTTTCATTTGTCTTTTGCTGGGCCATATGGACAAGCCATCAGCTACTGCCCATGTGCTAGCAAAAGCCTGGATGTATAGGCAAAGTGCGTGCAATTCAGCTGAGCAAATAGATTAGTTTTTACTTTATTCAATCAAAATGGTGTCTTCCAAACAGGATAGGAACTACCTTGTGGAGCTAAAAATGCCAAAGGAACCAGGTAGTTCAAAAAAGAAAGATAGCGAACCTGCTTTTAAATACACATCAATGCAAATGGAAATAGGAAAGACAAAATCACAATTGACATAATCAAAAAACAGAAAGTAATACCTACAATAAAAGTTTATATTTCAACAAATTAGAAATCTTGAAGAAATAACCAGAGTCCAAGACTCACATAAATTACTAAAACAGTCAATACAAAAGGCATAATTTAATTTTGTCTTTGTCCATTTGGGGTATCAAAAAGGTACTGTCTTTCTCTAATAGGTCCAGTTGCTTCCATGATCCTGTTAACCCCTGACACACTCTCCCACATTTTCCTGGCACCACTCTAGCCATTGTAGTGAACAATTCAACAATAAGCAATGAAACTGAGGCAGTGGTATAAAAGAAAAACAATACCAATTAAGAAAAGTCCATTCCCTGGAAAACTCAAGGGTCTGAATTCAATCCCTGATTCCACCAAAAAAAAAAAAAAAGCAAAAAACAAAAACAGAAAAAAAAGTCCAGTACTTGATGGATTCACTGCTGAATCCTCTAAGATCTTAAGGATCATTACTCCTCAAACTTGTCAATGAAATTGAAAAGGGAAGGTGTTCTTCCAAACTAATTCCTGGAAGCCAGTACCTTTCTGATACCCCCCATGTACAAAGACAAAATTAAAAAAGAAAATTACAGACCAATCTCTTTAGCAAACATAGATGCAGAAATTTAAAATATGATTTGGCAAATAGAATGCATGAGATCATTAAAAGGATCATTGATGATAACCAAGTAGGTTTCATCTCAGGGGTAAGAAGAATGGCTCAACACACACAAATCAATAAATATAGAGGCCCAGACATCCTCTCCCATAGTGGCTGTAAGATCCAGGTAAACAGTACAGCAAGAAGGCTAAGAGAGAGAGAGAGACCAGCAGCTGCTAGGATACAGGTGGACAGGGTGGGAAAGCCCTGAACCTGGTCTCTCCCTTCCCTATTTCTGGGATCCAGGTGTGGAAAGACACAAAGACTGGTGGGAATGACAGACACTCAACAGAGCCCCAAGCCAGGGTGCACATGACAGACAGATGGGACCAACATCATGAAATTTTCAGAAGCAACAGCAACAATGTGTACCAACATGTGGTAAGGTAGGTGAATTAGCGTTGTGTTTGGGAACAAAAACAGAATAGAAGCAAACAGATGAGGCTTCCCTCTTCTCTTTCTGTTCTTCTTTAAATGGCTAGGAAGAACTCCAATGACAGATAGTTAGTCCAAGCTCCTTCATTCTTTCTCTTTTTTTCCCTCCTCTAGTTTTCTAAAGCCTACATGATCATTGGTAGTCCTACATACAGTCTAGCTTCTACTTTCTACGACCCAGATCGATACTGGCTGCACTTTGAGCCAGACAGTCGAGAGGAGGTAGAGAAGCCGAGGAAGGCAGCCCGGGAACAAGTGCTGCAGCCCGTCAGTGCGGAGGTGCTGGAGCTGGACATCTGGGAGGTCTATCAGCCTGGCTCAGTCCTGGATTTTCCTTGGCATCTGCCTTGGAACTACGACTTGTCCAAAGAGCAGCTAATGAGCCAGGAGGAGCGGAGCTTCCAGGAATATCTTGGGAAGATACATGGGGCTTACACTTCAGAGAAGCTCAGTCACTTTAAGCATAATCTAGAGACGTGGAGGCAGCTGTGGTGTGTGTTAGAGATGTCTGGCATTGTTTTGCTTGTCACTGACATCCGACATCCAGTAGTGAATTTCTCTCCCGCGCTTTATGAGTATGTGACTGCGGAGTTGGGGCTGGCCCTCAACAAGGTGGACCTGGCCCCTCCGGCTCTTGCTGTTGCCTGGAAACACTATTTCCACCAGCACTTCCCACAGCTCCACATCGTCCTGTTCACCTATTTTCCTCGGGGTCCGTGTGCCTCACATGACTCCAGTAGTGTCTTGAAGAGGAGTCGCAGGCGTGGCAGAGGATGGACTCTGGCCCTGGGGCCTGAGCAGTTGCTGAGAGCCTGTGAGGCCATCACCGCGGGGAAAGTAGACCTGAGCAGCTGGTCAGAGAAGATCTCCCAGGATGTGGCTGGGGCCACTTGGGGCGGCGGCTCTGGGGAGGAGGAGGAAAAGGAGGATGGGACAACCATCTGGTGGAGAACAGACTGACTCAGCCATGGCGCCAGCTGGCCTGACCTGGGAGCTCTACAGGGATAGGGTAGTGACCATTGGCTGTGTGGGTTTTCCCAGTGTGGGCAAGTCCTCCCTCATCAATGGGCTGGTGGGCCGGAAGGTGGTGAGTGTTTCCAGGATGTCTGGTCACACCCGCTACTTTCAGATCTACCTCCTCACTCCAACCATGAAGCTCTGTGACTGCCTGGGCCTCACCTTCCCCTCCCTGCTGCCCAGACAGCTGCAGGTCCTGGCTGGCATCTACCCCATCTCACAGATTCAGGAACCCTAGGCTTCTGTGGGTTACCCGGCCTCACACATCCCAGTGCAGACCCTGCTGCACCTACACCGCCTGGAGGCCAAGGACCTGTCCTTTGAGCACCGTTGGTGTGCCTGAAATATCTGCAAAGGCACCTGAGAGTCTCATCCTGAAACTGCAGAGCTGGTGGTATCACAGGGCAGGGTGGGGCCAGCAGGCGATGAGGTGGAAGAGGAGGAGCTGAGCAGCTCCTGTGGGGAGGAGGGCGAAGGGGACCGGGATGCAGATGAGAGGGAGAGGGGGATGAGGACACCCCGACCTCAGCACCAGGGCCTGGCCTGGCCACCCACAACCCATACACCCTGCTGGGTGAGGATGAGTGCTGAGCGCCTATCCCTTCCCCATGCCCACCTGCCCACTCTGAATAAAGGTGGTTGCTATAGCCCCTTTCCTGTGGCCTGAGGCAAGCAGCCAAGTGGAGTTGCCCTGTGGCCTGAGGCAAGCAGCCAAGTGGAGTTGTCTGCCTTGGGAGGCTTTGCTCTTTGCCCTTCTGTCCCTGTCCATGCTCTCCCAAGGACACTCTTATTGGGGCAACTCGGTGGGCACCCAGCCCTCTGTCCGCTTGCCCACCCCAGACCTTAGGACCCCAGGGCTGGCTGGGGCTGCAGCGCATGCCTGGATGGAGCAGTGGCTGTACTGTGCAGCCAGACCTGGCTGTGCTGGATGGGAGCCATGTGCTACATCTCGAGCTGGTGTGTCCAGGCCCGCACTCCTCAGATTGAGTGATACTGAGGGTCTGCTGGGCATCTGGACCTGTGTGTGTGAAGATGCGGCCTGGCCTCAGCAAGATGCCATTGGGCACCTGGGGTTTTGGATTAAAGCTGTATAACAGTCTCCACATCCTGGGAGCACGTGAAATACAGTTCCAGGACTTCCTGTTGATAAACATTTTTAGTTATGGACAAAAAATAAAAAAAACTTACAAGGATCAACACAGAAAAAAAATAAAAAAAAAAAAACTCTTAAAATAGAAAATGAGAAGATGCAGAAGCAAAATGCAACCTCATAGCTGTCACCTACCCAGAAGAAGCCCAGCAAGCAATGAGACACAGCAAACTGGAAGACACATGCTTACATTTTGAAATGATAGCAACTGAAGTAAGGAAACAAACTCATGAAACAATAGAGAAAATCAGATCACAAATAATCTCTCAGGTATAAAACAAATATTAACATTCATAAAGGGTTCGCTTGGTCTATCTAGTGTAGAGATATATAAGAAATAGATGATGATAGGAAGAAGTAGAAGCTTGGAATGATCAATATAGGAAAGACATAGAATGCATGAAATGGATTCAAACAGATATCCAGGAAATGAAAAATCACATCAAAAGCTTGCAAAGCCACTTGAATAAAACCAAAGACAAACTTTTAGACTTGAGGACAGGATCATGACTAGTGATCATGGAAGGAAAGATCTCTTGAAAATAACAAAAGACCAGGAAATAACAATTCAACAGCTATAGGAAAATACAAAATTTATGTATAGAATAATTGGTGTCAATGAAAAAGTAGGAGTCAACATGAAAGAAAAAAAATTATTTGCCAAAGTAAGAGCAGAAAAGTTTCAAGGAATGGAGAAAGAATCTGATATATCCTTTAACAAGGGAAGAACTCTGATTAGCCAAAGCCAAAGTAAACCTATACCAAGACTTTCAATAAACAAGTTCCCAGAAATTCAGCACAAAAACAGAATGTTAAAAACTGTCTGAGAAAAGAAACAGATCATCTACCAAAGCAAGCCCATCCGCATCGTGGCAGATTTCTCAACACAAACATTGTTTGTGTTGAAAGGAGGAACTTGCAGTGAGTATTTGAAGTCCTGGAAGAAAAGAACTTCCAAAGATTGACATATGCTGCAGAAGTGTCTTTCAAAATTAATGGAGAAATAAGATACTTCTGTCAAGAAGAACAACTGAAGAAATTTAAGTCAAACTAACACTACAGAGGGTACTGAAAGATATTCTAGCAGAGATAAAAATGATCACAATTCCAAGAACAACAACAAAAAAAAGCACACATCACCAAGAATGGCAAGCAATTAAATAGAGGAGAAGTGTAGGGAGTCAACAACAAGAAAATAACATGACAAAGCTAGCCTAGTACATATAAGTTATAACCAGCAGTGTAAATAGTCTAAATTCACAATTCAAAAAAAAATAGACTAGTAGAATAGATCAAGAAACAAAATCCAACAATAAGATGTATACAAGAGACACATTTAACTGAAAAAGGAACTCATATGCTGAAAGCCAAAAGGTAACATACAATATTCCATACAACATGAAACCAAAAATAAAGGTAGCTATTGTGTTTGTAGAAAATGTAAACTTCAAACCAAGAATGATCAAATGACATCAAAAGAAGTAACCATATACTTGTTAGGGAAAAACTTTGAGAGATTATTATGATAATAATCATAAATATGAGTGCACCAAGTATGAGACCACACAGCTCTAAAAGAAATATTAATAGGAAATATCCAATGAACAGTAATACAATTGTAATGGAGAATCTTAATACCCCACTATCACAAATAGATACATCAACCAGAGAGAAAATCAGCAAAGAAATATCAGAACTAAAACAAACCTGGTAACTAATTTACTTAGTAGATACTTTCAGTGTTCCACCAAACAAAATTAGAATACACATTCTTCTCAGCTGCACATGGGGTGTTCTTTAAAGGAGATGATATACTAATCCACATAAGATTCTTACGTAAATGTAAAATAATTGAAATTTTATCATAGAATTTATTTGACCATAGTGCAATGGAATTATAAAATTATAGCCAAAGAAACCCCTGAAATTCCACACATAGAAATTGAAACCCTCCTGAACAAACAATGGGTCAGAAATGAAATTAAAGCAGAGATTAAACAATATGCAATTAAATGAAAATGCACATACAATGCACTGAAACTTGTGAGACACAATGAAAAGCATCCTGAACTGGAAATTAATTTTTTTGTACTTTTTTAATATTAGTTTTCTTTGTTGCCTTTTTAAAAATAATTTCATTGAGGAATGTAGGAGACACTTCCTTGTCCTTGTCTCAGTCCAGGAAACCAATATTTGTAATCCCAAAGTTACATTATTGGAATCCTGTCAAGTTGATTCCGATCTACCACTTTCCATGCAACCCATGGCGAAAATGAGGACACTAAATTATATTTTTAATTATCGGGGAGTTGAGGGGCTCTAAGTCCTGCCATGACATGGCTTTCCAGAACTAAGAGAGTTACCCAGGGCCTCACCCAGTTTTTATTCAGTGGGGGAGTGGCTTGAGGATTGACTGAGAATTGTGGGAAGTAGGTGACTACTGTGAGCTGAGCTAGGTGTGGGGCCTACATCTACCTCTGCCATATCCAGAGAGGATATGCAGAGAGAGTAATCTGCATTATATAGTATTTAATGTTTTAGGAAGTCTAGGGCTTCAGCTGTGATGTAGTCTTACAAGCCCCAGGAAGTCATAGCCTCTATCTTGAGGCTCAGTCCTAGCTGGCAGCGTGGAGTATTAGCTCTACCATCCTGTCTCCACCCGGCTCATGTTAAGGAGCAGCACGCTTACCAGAGAAACACACTTGCCACCTTCAAAGACTATCACCAGCACCTCAGCTAGACCAATACACATTGGTTAAGGTCAATTGAAGGATAAACAGAAGCCCTAGCCAGCTCTGTACATAACAATACGAGGAAATAGAATCAGACTCAGTCAAAATGGAGACAGTCACTTTTCTTTCAAGGAGAGCTACTCAGGTGTTCCCCCACAGAGGAACAAATAGCAATGAGACAGTTTCAAAACTGATCAGTAGGACAGCTGCAATAATTAATACATTGCATATTGTTGTCTTCTTAGTAGTTATTCACAGTACAAGATGCAGACATGATATCCTGTCCAAATACTATTAGTACAAATCTTTCATCTCATTTAATTAAGAGAAAGTAGCTATATATTTACCCTAACTATTTTGAACATACAGATACAAAATGGTCCTTCATTTGTATCCTCTTTTTTTATTTAGTTTTCTGAGAGATGGGTATTCCACTGTCATTTAAATATAGTAGGTGTGTAAACTCAGCAAAAATTCCAATATAGTCCAGTAGTCCATAATAGTAGTAGGTTATCCATAGGACTGGGAATGTCAGAAGTTGTTGACTTGAGCCTTTTACAGCTCAGCATATTGACCTGGCTTTACTTTTTTATAGTTCATTTTTATGCTTTTCTATTTATAACAGTGAATGCTCATTTCTGGAAACAGAATGAACACAAATAAATACCCTAAAGCTGCATCCTATCTTCTAGATAAAGAAGAGTAGTCAAGCCCAAAGCCCGTGGAAGGGAGGAATTTATAAAGACTGGATCAGAAATTAATGCAGTTGAGAGAAAGAAAATGATACAAATAACTGTGAGTCAAAAAGTTGGTTTTTTAAAGAATAAATAACATTGACAAACCCTTAGGCCATCTAATCAAATAAAGGACAGAAAACACTTTATTTCATGCAATAAGAAAGGAAAGGTGTAAATCACTACAGATCATGTGAAAATTCAGAAGATCATCAACACATTCTTCAAAAAGTATGGAACATAAAACACAGTAAAAAATGGATAACTTCCTAGACATGTACATATTACCAAAGCTGAATCAAGAAGCTGAAATTAAAAATGTAAGTAAAAGTAAACTGACCAACAAAGAAAAGCCCAGATTCTGAAGGACTCACTGTTGAATTATATAACAATTTAAAAGATGACTTAAAAGTCAATACTGCTCAAATATCTTACTGAAATTGAATAGGAAGCAATGCTATATTACTCATTCCTGGAGGTAAATATTACCCTGATACCAAAACCAAAGAAAGACTGAACCAGAAAAGAGAACTGAAGACAAATCTCCTAAGAAACACTGATGTAAATAGCTTCAATATGATACTAGTAAGCAGAATGGAACAAATCATCAAGAAGGTTATATACCATACAAAGTGGCATTCACCTAAAAAATGTAGGAATGGTTCAATGTGAATCAATAAATGTAATACACCATATCAATAGAACCAAAGACAAAAATCACAGTCATTTCAACAGATGCAGCGCTGACAAAATCCAACACATGTTCATGATTAAAATATTATAGAAAATCAAAGTATATGATCTTTACTTCAATATGATAAATGCATCTATGAGAAACCAACAACTAACATCATATTAAATGGATAAAAACTGTCAGCTTTCACTCTAAAATCAAAAATAAGGGAAGAATATCCACTATCATCACTGCTATTCATCATAGTTCTGGAAACACTAACTAAAGCAATTAGATAAGGGAGAGGGAAAAAGGAATAAGGATAGAAAGCAAAGAAGTTAAATTATTAATTGTAGATAATGTAATACTCCACATAGAAGGCCCTCAAAACTCTGCCAAAAGACTTTTGAGATTTAATAATCATTTTCAGTATTATAGCTGGATAAAAAGGCAACATTCAGAAATCAGTAGTTTTCCTATAAGCAAACAAAAAACTCATAGAGAAAGAAATTAGGAAAACCATAGCCTTAACATAACATCCATAAAATGAAATACTAATAAATTTAACAAGCAAAGTAAGTAACTAAATTTGAAAAGTTTACTCTGAAAATGGATCAAAGATATCAGACGATGTAGCAATTCCTTGCTCATTGATAGGTAGAATCAACATTATGAAAATAGTCATACTGCCAAAATTATCATATGAATTTAATGCAATCATGATCAAAATACCTCACAGAACAGAGAAAACAATCCTAAAATTCATTTTAATCAGCAGAAACCTAGATTTTCAAAGGCAATTCTGGGCAACGAAGACAAGGCAGGAGACAACACAATCCCTGACTTAAAGGTATATTACCAATCTACCATGACAAAAGCAGCATGGTACTGGCAAAAATAGAGCAGAGGACCAGTGGATCCGATTAGAAGATGCAGGCAAAACTACAAACACACTCAGCCAACTGATCCTTGACAAAGAGGCTAAACAAGTTCACTAGAAGAAATATGGCCTTGTTTTGTTTTATTTTTATTTATTTATTTTTTTATGGCCTTGTTAATAAATGGTGATCTAGTCGGGCATGGTGGCACATGCCTGTAATCCCAGCACTTTTGAGGCTGAGGCAGGAGGATTGTTGTAAGCTCAAGACCAGCCTGAGCTACAAAGTGAGTTTAAGGCCAGCCTGAACTGCATAGTGAGACCCTGTCTCAAAAAGACAAAAAAAATAATAATAATAAAATAAAATAAGTAAATACTGATCTAAAACCTGGTTGCCTACATGGCAAAGACTAAAGCTAGGCCCATGTCTATCACCCTGGACTGAACTAAAGTCAAGATTGATAAAAAAAAAATCTAAATATTAATACGGAAACATTAAATTTATTGGGAGAGAAAGGAGGTAAAATCTTGAAGATATAGATATACATAGAGAGCTCATGAACAAAATCCAAGACACATGGGAAATATTTAAAAATATCAACAACCAAGATCTAATCTTATTTAAAAGATTTTACACACAAAATAAAGTGAAAAGACAATCTACTGCATGGGGAAATATGTTAACCAATTGTCCCTCAGACAAAGAACTTATATCTAGAACATGTAATTTTAAAAAAATCATATACATAAATAAATAAATACATAAAAAAAGTTCTGTATCACTGATCATTTGAGAAATTCAAGTTGAAACAATCCTTTGATTCCGTCTTCTCCCAAATGATGAAATGGATGACAAAGGTAGAGTTGAAATAGAAATAGATGGTACCATTCTGAGTTAAATGTATTGCTTCCCAAATTGTGTGGACAAATTTGGATCTTGTAAACAAATTGCTAGTGCCTTTCCCAGCCCTTTTGGAATCTAGACTAGAAATGATCCCTGCAGCTGGTAGTAAGTGGTTTATCCAGGTGTGAGAGCCAACAGCAGCCTCCAGCCTTAACATAAGAAGCATTTTACCACCAGATTCATTTAGTTTTGCTAGTGCATAGTGATAAGAAAGTCTATAATAATTTCCAGTAGGTTTTATTTTTTGTTTTAAAATCTCTGCAAACAAAGTCCTTTATTTCCTGTACCTCTGCCACCTGATCCCCAAAAAGTCACTACCTCCATTGCAAAGTAAGTATTCCTTGTAACCCTAACTCACAATGCAAGCCTTGAACCTAAGAGACAGAGAGAAAATAACAAATTATCCCACGATGGAATTTCATGTCTGGCTACATAAGATTTGGGACAGTGTACTACTTAGGTGTGTTGGCTCTAGAGCAAGGTGCCAGGGTTTGAATTCTAGAGCATCCAATCTTTCATGATGGAACTTTAATAATGGACAAGTTACTTAGTGTCTGCAACTCTCAGTTTTTTTTTCACTAATATGGGGATAATTATAGTTTTATGTCATAAATGTTGTGTGTGTATACATGTGCGTGTACATATGCATGTATGTGTAGATCAAATGTAATATTGTATACTTTTAAGGTGAGTCCTACAACTGTCTTGTGGCTCAGGGAAACATGGCACATTGAGGGTACTAAACGAAGCCAATGAAGAGCAACTGATTTAATGATAAAAGTAGATCATAGACCAACCATTGTTAATTAGCTATTCTTGTTTTGACAATCTGTAACGTATGTATTATTGCATATTACCATTTCTATCTTTGTTTCTGCTATGTTTTTGCATCTTTTTTCTTTTTTTATTTTCCATAATTTTATTGAAGAACCAATAGCAATGAGACAGTTTCAAATCAAATTAGTAGAACAAATTCAATAATTAATACATTGCATATTGTTTTCATAGTGGTTTTTTTAGTTGTACAAGGTGCATACATGATATTTATTTACAAACACTATTAGAGCAGATACCTCTATTCAATGAATTGAGAATGTAGCTGTATACTACCTTTTTTAAAAGCTGAATTATAGTACATTTTCAATAATTAATGCTTTTTACATTGTTATCTTCTTAGTGGTTATCCATAGTACAAGAAGCAAACAGGATATCCTGCCCAAACACTATTAGTACAAATCTTTCTACTCATTAAATTAAGTGAGAGTAGCTGTATATCTATCCTGAATATTCTGTATATACAGACACAAAACGGTCCTTTGCATCCCCTTTTTTGTTTAGTCCTGTCAGAGATGGGTATTCCACTGGCGTCTAAATACTATAGGTGTATGAATTCAGCAAAAAAATCCAACTCAGTCGAGCAGTCCACAATAGTAGTAGATTATCCACAGAAGATGTTGACTTGAGCCTTTCACTGCTCAGCATATTAATATGTCTTTATATACCTCATTTTTATACTTTTCTGCTGGATGGTTAAGAACAAGATAAAGCAAGACCTATATAACAAGAAATGTAGCTTTTGTATCTGATAAGATCAGTCACGTACCCTGAGGATTTATCCTGTAACCCCGTACCGCACTTTGTAGATCCTTTGTCAGTGTCAGCCTTGTGGATAAGTCATGGCCATTGCTTGACCAATTTGCTCTCTGTGAAATCCTGAGAGAAAGTTTTCTCTCCATGTGACTCTCCTTAGGCACACTATGCTATTTGT
The DNA here is from genome assembly GCA_004027165.1 of Ctenomys sociabilis. Classification (NCBI taxonomy): domain Eukaryota; kingdom Metazoa; phylum Chordata; class Mammalia; order Rodentia; family Ctenomyidae; genus Ctenomys; species Ctenomys sociabilis. Next base: position 12,248 of record PVKA01024658.1, on the reverse strand, counting down.
TTTTGCTTTGGCTTTTATTATTCAATGTAAAATTAAATTAAATTACAGAAATAAAATTAGAAAATAAAAGAAGCCAATGGAAGACAGAAGAAAGGGTACAGAAGGAGCCTTGGGAGGAAGGCTTATGGAAAGAATTCTACTGTGTATGGATTTGAGGATTTATTATACAGATAATAGGCTTTGAGGTTTTGTTTTAGTTTCTGGAAGATGTGCAGTAAAAATTAATGCCACTGAGGACTATGGCCACTTGTGTCAAACACAGTATCCCTGCTGTGACTCAGAATGGAAAGCACTCATGTCTGTATGAGTTGACTATTTGTTTCAGAAAAGTATTGCCTGGAAAGATAAGACTATAGATCAATAAATGGGTCTACCGGGAGCTAATTGGATCTCTGAAGATCAGTTTACTTGATACAGCAGTCTGCTAATCTGGGGAAACAGATTATTGATCCAAGACAGATGACTTAGTAAGACTTGCTTCAAGTCCCTGGCTCACTAAATCCCCTAATCCTGTTCTGACAGGGCACAACCTCACTTACTCAATGAGGTCCTTATCTGAAAAGATTGCCTTAAACTAATAAAACCCAGACACCTAGACCTTACAAATGTATTTTGGCATTCAACTCTAAAATAGTCTTTTTTCTAAGTCCTCTCACAAGGCCGCCCTTTTCATCACTGAGATGTTTTAATTAATTTTATTTGCTTTGTTAAGAGAGTGTTTATAAGGCTGGCCAAATAGTTCAGTGGATTAAATCCTCTCCAAGCAGGCACAGGGGCCAGGGATATGATCTGATGTGCTAGCCCTGTCTCCAGGGTGTGCAGAGATAGCAATTGAGACTGGGCGTGGTGGCACTCACCTGTAATCCCAGCTCTTGGGAGACTGTAAACAGGGGGATCACTGCAAGTCTGATCTAGTAATGAGATATTGAACACCTTATAGACCCTTCCCTAAAATACAAAAACAAAACAAAAAAAGTATTGATATCTTGAGTAATTAACATAATCAAATGTTTGACATCTCTAACTACAGTATGGAGAAAGGAGAATGGAGAATAGAGTGGAAGGTGGAAAAGTGAGTGTTGGAGTTTGATTTGATGGAGAATCTTACACTATAGCAACAGGGTATAGAATCATCCACAGATTTGGATTCTTTTCTTTATTCTTCTCTTTTCTATTCTCTTTCTTTTTTCTTTTGTACTGGTAATCAAAATCATCACCTCCCTGTAGTCAGGCAGACTCTGCGCCACTGAGCTGTATTCCTGTCCCTCTCCACTATGATGACAATGATTCCCTAAGAATTTTGAAAAAGATAGACTGTCTCACACAGCCAGTAGCCACCACTTTCTTCAGGCCCACTGGCTCCTTTCCCAGCTTGATCCATGCGACCACTATCAATAGTTGATGAAATCGTTGGTGAGAAATGTGGAGAATTCATCAAGAAAGAGGAAGTGCTATTGGGAAGAAGCAGAGTTGTGAAGTGAGGACCATTATGTAACAGACAAAAAATAATTTATTTATTTAGCTAGCCAGTCAGGATGCAAGAGATTTTTGAACATGTACCCTAAGCTAGTCTATTTTGAGTAGTAGGGAAACATGAATTTGGGATGAGCTCCCTTCTCTGGAGGAGATTATAGCTCTGCAGAGAAAATTGATCCATAGAGAAGCCTGAATCAGGACGGGGACTGCTATCTTGGGTAGGTAAGCACAGAGGCCTGGGGACAATCCTGGAAGTGTCCCATGCTGACACTTAGTGAGTCCTGAAAGATGAGTAGGCACTTTCCTTCAGGAGTCAATGGTAAGGAACAAGGGCAGTACAATGAATAAATGAACTTTGCTTTTCAAACAGAGCAAATCCATCCTCTGCTCAGCTCAAATATTGTCTCTGCTAGGCCCAAAAGTACAAGGATGAAGATGATGTGATTTCTGTTCTAAAGCAATATGGGACACCCTCAGTGGTGATGGGCACAGTGAGAGATGAGCCTGGAAATCTCTGCAGAGCTCAGCTCTTGGGAAAACAACACGAGCCAGAGCAGAATGGCAGTCCTTTCCCTTCAGGTCATGTGGATATACCCTAGCCTTCAATGGGGCTTAAGGCAGCAGATCTGGGTACATAACAGAATGATTCATGCCACAGTGAAGAGAAATTTCTTATATATCTATTTCCTTATTAACTGGTTATCTTGAGGAGTCCATTAACACCATGCACTTCCTGTAGCCATTTGTACTTGCTACAGCTTTAGTTCCTATTGCAAACCTTTAAAGAGAGTAAGATAGAAAAATTGCAATTTCTAAAAAGGATTTTGACACTCCAGATGCAAGCCACATTTCCAGGATTCCCGAGTGAGTCTTATCAAGGCCAAGTTGCAAGAGTAGATTTCCCAAAACCCAGATGGAGATTCCAGGTTTCCTTCACCTTGCCTGCTGTCTACCCACCACATCCCTGTTTCTACTTTGGTGTGAAAGACTCAGTGGAACATTGAACTCAAGGCAAATACAAACTTCTTCAGCTTGAGGCTGTGATAGAAAGAAATACCTGCCACAACTGATATTCACTGGAACTGCCACTTCTAAGAAGTATGCCCTTGGGCAAGCCACTACATTTCCCTGAATTTCAGTTAAAATTCTCCCAAGGAGCTTAACTGGCGAAAGTCAGGTTTCCAGCCCTGTGAGGTCCTTGTAGGAATGCAGTCAGTCAGTGGAGATAAGGCTGCTTGCCAATAATAATAACTCAGAGCATCTATTAAAAACTTATAATGCCTGAGGCACTGGGTTAATTCTCTCAATAAGACTAGGAGGTGGATGTTATTATTATCATAATTTAACAGAAGAATAAGTGAAAATGTAGACTGAGTAGTTCCCTGAAGGTCACTCAGGTGAAAGCAGAGCCTAAAGGGACCAGGAACCCTGAAGTTTAGATGCATTCAGCAGAACTGCAAAGGCCTATTGCATGCAAGCTGGAGATTTTGGCTAGGAGGATGAATGAGAGCATGACTCCCAGGCTTCGGTTGGGGTTTTTTAGTTTATTTAAATGACATAGTAATATCTGTCTTTTTAAAGTGTTCTTTTCTATATGCTTTGATAAAATACATGTAATCCTATAGCCATTGCCATAACCAAAGTAATATTGCTTCCAGAAATTTCCCTTATGCTTCTCCAGACTGGACCTCCTTCTTATACTCAAATCCTCTTACAAAATATGAATTTTTGCACTACAGCTCCATTTTCCACACTGTCTAGCTCATTCAATTAATGTAAGTATTTAGATGTCACATGCCTTATTTTTTATATTGTCAACAGTTGGCTCCTGTAGCTGTGTTCTGTGTTATGGATGAACCTCTTGTGCTATGATCACTTCTCCAGAAATGATGAAAAGCTCTGTTCTTAGTGGCTCAAAGTTGCCTGGTTTCAAGCACAAGGTCCCAGAGATCTGAGCATGACCCTGAATTATTCAGAAATCACTCTTTCCCTTCGAATTTTTACTTCTCCCAAGAGAAGGTGCTTTATCTGGAGATAAAGGATGGCAGGGTCTGATGTACTAAGAGAAAAGGAGAGCAGAGTTCTGGGCACAAAGTGGGCACAGTAAAATACATCTTCAGATACATTTCAGCTTTATTTTCTATTTCTTTTTCTCTCTCTCTCTTTTTTTTTTTTTTTTTTTTTTTTTTTTTTTTTTTTTTTGTATTTTTGAGACAGGGTCTCACTATGCAGTTCAGGCTGGCCTTAAGCTCACTTTGTAGCTCAGGCTGGTCTCGAACTCACAACAATCCTCCTGCCTCAGCCTCCCCAGTGCTGGGATTACAGGCATGTGCCACCACGCCCGGCTAAGCATTTCTTTTTTTTTTTTCTTTCTCTCCTTCCTTGCATATTCACACTGCTGTCTGGATATTTCTTAGTCATCACTGAGAGAAAGCTTGAAGGGAAGCTCCCATACACCTCAGACTCTGACTTTATTGCTGGATCAGACCCCTGTTAGCTAATTGCAAATTTTATAAATACTCAGGCTTCGAGGCTCTGAAGTTGAGGCTTGTCCTCTGACTGCTGCTGTGACAATGTGTGCCACAGTCTACAAATTGCAGTCATTAAAAATGGGACAAAGTCACCTGGTCTAATTTCTTCAAGTGCAAGGAGATTCTGTGCTTGATCAAAAAGCCTAGATAATTAGCCTTAAAAGCCTCCATTTGTGGGCGGCAGGTAAGTGGGTGGGCTGCCTGTAGGAGGGAAGGCACACAGAGGAGAGGAGCTTGCTGAAATGATAATTTACTAAAAGAAATGGAGCGGTGAAAAGAAGACAGAGGGAACGAAAACCAAAGGGATGCTCTTTGGAAGTGGTGGAGCGGAGGATTAAAAATAGTAATGGTGTAAAAGGAAGTAAGAGAGGTTAGGAAGGGACAGGCAGCCTGTTTCCTGAGTAGACTGGAATGTGTGCAGAGGACAGAATGGCACTGGAGAGAGGAGGCCAGGCCTGGCTCTACTCCTAACCGCTTTACCCTCCATCAAATAATAGGATGCTCTTTATCCTGTTACCTAGGATATAAGATGAAACTCCACACCCGGCTTCAAATTCCTGCTTCATCCCTCTCTCTGTTTGTGGACTGTCTCCTAAATTTTTCTCCTGCCCCAAGTCAACCACAGTCCATCCTCCATGTACTATCTCCTGTCATCTCTCACTGTCTAGATCTTCCACTTGGCCTTCCTTGGTACATTTCATGTCACTGGCAACAGATGTGTTTCTGCCACTTTCCTTTTGAAAATCTCTGAGATGCTCCCAACTACCCACACATACAAAACTGGGAGGAGACATTCTTTGCTCTTTCAAATGTAGTTATCATATCAGTCTTATCCCCCTCTAGTTCCAACTATTCGCTCTGCTCTCAGGTTATAATCTGCTAGACTATGAAGTGAATATTCACTTGATCATATTGTGTTTTGTCCTTGGACATTTCAAATATCTGAAAAGTTTTTTTTTTTTAACTTCTGTTGAAAATTTGGGAAATGAAGAACATTAACCTTATCTTACATTCTAAAATGCTGGAATTCTGGCTGCCTCCCTTCCTGGATTATGGTATTAGCTGCACTCATTGTTATTACTTGTTTGGTTCTGTAGAAAATGGGCTGTCTCTACTAACAGCGGTGAATCCTTAGGGAGTGGCTGTCTGATTCAGCTGGAGACCTGTGAATACACTGGTATACAAATCATATTCAACTAATAACAACTGGGTACCATTTAAGTAAACAAGCATAGCTTAGCATTTCAATACACTGAGACCATTTTGAAGAGTTCCCATTTTGAACTCTTTCTCAGTGGCCCCTCTGATGCAAGATACTGAACACAGAGATGAGGAAAACAGTGCCTTCTCTTCTAGGCTCCAACCAGACACCTTGAGACTCCTAGGTATTTGTTCTGGGATGCCCTTGTCTACTTTCTCTGTCAGGTAACATGGTCATCCTGAATTCAGTTTTCCTGATACATTTGCTCAGAATTAACCTCAGGAGCAATGACCTTTCTCATGGTATCATGATGTCATGCTCAATCCCACACAGCGCCCACATCTCCCGTGAATTTAATTCTATTCTAAATTTTCCAAGATTTATGCCTGTATCATATCCATTGGTTGCCCCTGCTCATCTTTCAAACATATCAAAGAGTCATTCATTTCACATAATAAGTGTTCATCACAGCTTTTAAATGAGACTCATTAAAAATTTCTGGAATTCTCTAAGTAATTTTATACAGAAGTCAGAAAAGCTATGCAGATCACAATTTTTATCCTTTCAGAGAGAGTGCACATCAGAGATACCTAAGAAGCATGAGGAAGAGTTATAAATACAGGAAAATTTTTTTAAATAGTTGAAGGGCACAAAGAAGCAAAAATAAGTGAATATATAAAATTATATGTGTACATGTAAGGGGTTAGGTTTGAGATTATGAGAAGAGAACAAATAGTCATTGATTTTTAGATGCTAAGCTATGCTTGTTTATGTAAATGATACCCATTTGTTTTTATTTGAATATGATTTGTCTCTTTTAAAAGTTCATATCGTAGCAATCCCTATCATGATTATGAGAGTAGAAACTTAATTCAACAATGGTACAAAAAGGTGGGGTATTTCAGAGCTGTTTGGGATTAGGTAAGATCATTCCAGGAGCCCTCATTATTGAATCTGTTGGCTTTAGCAGAGAGAAAGAGACAAGCAAATACACACCTCCCCACCCCACCCCCACCCCACACATTCCCCTTTTCTTATTGTAGGCCTTAGGGCTCTGCCTGCAAGATGTCATCATCAGATGAAGGCCCTCGATCATACACCAGAACCGTGAGGAAACATAAATTTTCCTGTTTTTATAACTTGCACAGCTGGTGGTACCATGTCATTAGCAACAGAAAATGGAGCAGGACACAGCCCTGAATTAACAAACATCAGGTTTATGAGCCCATCATCTGTCTCTGTAATGAGGGCAGTCATCAAAGCTCAGAGGGACCGAGGATGGAGCGAGGTATGAGCTGAATGCTGGCCAGGAGTTTCAGGTAGAAAGAAGCAGAAAAATATGCAGGGTGTGTGTGTGTGTGTGTGTGTGTGTGTGTGTGTGTGTCTGTGTGTTTTAAAATGAAATAAACTGGAAGCATTTGAGCTTTCAGTAGTTTTGTTTTACAAAATCATTTTTCACTAATTTAGAAATTCATCATATAAAACTCTTGCCAAGACACGGGACATATGTAATTTTATTAAACCATTATTCTGGAACTGTTTCTTACTCCTGAGAAAAGATTTCTAGACTTTAATTAAAATTATATGATGAAGACATCTTTATAGCAATCATAAAGTTTTTTTAAATTATACACTGTTCTATCACATAAATTATTTCTCTGTATTCACTTTCTCCAGGATTTGTACATATGCAGACATAATTATACATATCTCAAATAAAAATGTGCATTATTTATTGGTATTTAACTTTGTGACATAAATATATCCATCTATGTATTGTTAAGCACTTGTAATAATTACACCTTATGATAGCTGTGAAATACATTTCAATAAGTAATGTAGCATAAATTATTAAATAATTCCTCAAGCCAAAACATAAAATAGAAGCTTTTCTAGTTGTATTGCTATGAAAAGCTAACACTTTTTTGACATTTACTTTGTTATCTAAAGTACATCAACACCTGTTTAAGAATAAAAATTTATTCTCTCAGAATTTTGGAAGCTATATATCTGGCAGTCTGAGTAACAAATTTGATGATCACAGTGTAACCTAACAGCCTTTGTTAATTCCCTATTCTTGTTTTGAAGTCTTGTACCACTTTTGTCTTCAGGTGCTTTGTTTTATTTTTGTCTTTGTCATTGTTCTTCTTATTTGTTTTTTGTGTTGTTTTTCTTTTCAAAATTAAAAAAAAAAACAATTCTGGAGGCTAGACTTTAAAGATGAAATTCTTAACATGCCTTCCAATGCTCCGGGAAGATTCCTTTCCACTTTTTTGTGAAGAGAATGAATAATTATAAAAAATTAGAAACAATATAAAACTTCAAGCAACAAGATAAGAATTTGACAGTTGTTATAATGCATAAGCTTGTCTTTAAAAATAGTTGCTCAAATTGCTATATATAAGCATGGAAAATTGGTTGAAAAATTAAGCATTAGCTGTTCCTTTCAATAAATGATATAAATTCCTTCTCAGCTGATCGCCAGCAGATGATCAAGTGACTCCCACAAATCGCAGTGCCCTTTGGCTGGCAACTGCATCTCTCTACATGCGCTTATCATTTCACAGCCTTCTCCGTATTTTTGTACACTGGCTCCTATGCTTATAGTGACAACACTTATGGAATGTAGAGCCCACCATCAAGGACGATTTCATCTCAAGAACCTTCACTAAGACATCTATAAAGATCCTCTCTCTCAGGTCACATTCACAGCTACTCAGAGTTAGGATTTGATCATATCATTTAAGAGGATTCTGTTCATCTTATAAATTTTTTATAAATCCCTCTTTGCAGTACATAATGATTGCACACATCAAGGGGAGTTGGTACCTGTACATAACCACATATCACTATATAAGTTTTTACTTCTTTTCCCCCCTCCTTTCATCTTTTGTCCTTACAACAAATTAAAAGATTTTGATCACCTCTATAAATACTAGTAATATTGATAGTGGAATTAATTATTTATTACCAGTTAAAAATTTTAAAAATGAACCTCAGAAAACTTGGAATGGAATTAAATTTTCTCAATCTAGTTAACAGCAGCTTCCAGAAATTCCACAAAAAAATTTTATTAATACTGAAACATTTCAATTCTTTTCTTTTTTCTTTTCTTTTTTTTTTTTTTTTTTTTTTGGTGGCACCAGGGATCAAACTCAGGACCTTGCACTTGCCAGGCAAACACTTATGAAACATTACTGTTTTATGCAAGACTATTGAAAAAAAGCCTCTGCTTGGATCACTATTACTTCACAAACAAAATATCAATACTGGAGCTGGGCATGGTAGTACATAACTGTAATCCCAGCAGTCTAGAAGGCTGAACCAGAAGGATCACGAATTCAAAATTTTACAAAGGAGGTGAAAATGTAGCTCAGCCTGACACTGAGTTCAATTCCCAGTACTACAAAATGAATGAATGAATGAATGAATGAATGAATGAATGAATGAATGAATGAATATTGGAAAATCCATTATAAGTTTTAAACAATTTTCTATCTACTAAAACTTGAAGAGAATCAACTGAAATATGTATGTACATCAATAAGAGAATTCAGTAAAGGCTGTATTTTATAGTCAAATGCTCTACCACTGAGCTATACCCTTGAGGCTATATTTTGTAGGTCTGAACTTAAAATTGATATGCTCAGTAATGGCAGATGGGGCCTGAAGGTGCAACCATTATGAGTGGGATTAGTTCTCCTATGAAACAATATAATTGGCAGAGATGTAGCTTGCCACATCCACTGTACGACAGCACAAGAATTCATCATCTGTGAGCCAAGAAGATTCTCACTAGAAACCAAAAGTGTTTGTGCCTTGACCTGGGACAGGTCCCAGTTTCCAGAACTATTATAAATAAATTTTTGTTACTTATTAGCCATCAGTTTTTGTTTAATTATTATAGCAACCTGGATGAACTGTGATGTAAGTTTCTCAGAACTATCATACATCAAAATGAGCACTGAGCATTCTCTAAGGATTCAGAACTCAGAAGTAATGGGAGTTTATCTTTCATAAAGCTTACATTCCTTATGCATAAAGTTGACTTTAAATGATACACACTAATGATTAAAATAGATCTAATGAACAATACCAATAACCTGGAATCTCTAGAAATAAATCTAAGGGGAAATGTACAAGATCCATGAAAAAAATACTTTAAGCATCACTGTGATGGTGACACTAAATAAACACGATCACAAGTTAATGCTGGGGAGATATCTCGGTGGCATAAGTACCTGCCCTGCAAGCTCAAGTTTAATCGCTGTACCCAGGCATGCCTTGCAAGCCCTGAAACTGAGCATAGTGGCACATACCTGCAGTCCCAGCACTGGGAGGCTGAGGCTGGAGGATCACTATGAGTCCTAGTTGTGTAGTGAGACCCTGTACCAAAAGAATAAAAAACAAAAACAAATAAAGAAACAAGTTAATGCTCGTAACACTGGGATGATGGTGGCACTGCTTCTCATTTGCCCTGCTTTCTAAATGAAGCTTAGTGAAGTTGGAGTCAAGGGTGGAGTTGGCAGGCCCATCCTTGTCTACCTGATGTCAGTGTGAAGAACACAGCCACTATGCTACATTTCATGCTACACATCTTTTACCCCCCCCCCTCTCTTTCTCTCTCTTTCTGTATCTATATCTCTGTCTCTCCCTCAATGTATTGTGTGGCAATGCCCACACAACTTTCCCATATGAATAAAAGACCATATTTAAAACACTTTGCTTAGGGCATAAAGGAGATATTTGATAAATAGTAGTTCTTTCATGCTCTCGGGAGAGGAACTGAGCTCTCCTTACCAACACACTCTATAACATAATGATAGGGTGAGAGAAGTATTTCCATCACCATCACTCAACACAAGGAAAAATAACTTCAGGAGGCATGTAGGAGAGAGGTAGGTTTTAAATGGGTAGAACGTCTATTATACTGACTTGCTTAATGACTCACTGAGCTGTTTGATTTGAGAGACAGCAAATCTGAAGGATGTAAAAGCCAATCTTTTGGAGCAGCAATTATCTGTAATTAAATAGCAGTGCTTTTTGAAGGAAGGAAGAAGCTACTTTGCCTCAGGAATGAGGTGACTCATGGAAAAGATCCTTTCCCAGAGAGCAAGAAAAGGCCTTTAAGTTGAGTTTCAGAGGTGCAGGTATCCAGGCACTTGAGGAAGACCCCACTCCCAAAATGCTTCTGGTGGCTGTCTGTATTTTTATTTCTCTGTCTGTCTGTCTGTCTATCTATGAAAATATTAAAATGATCAGCTTCCTAATCTCAGCATTTTCATACACAGTCATCCACCAATTTCACATGGACTTGTTTTCAGTACCACACTTAGATACCAAAATCATCAAAGCTGATGCCTACTATAAAATATGACATTAATTTGCATATAATCTAATATACCTTGCCAGCTAGTTTAAATTATTTCTACATGACTTATAATAGCCAGTAAAGAATAAATGTAAATTGTTGTTTTATAATATTTTTAGAGAATGATAGCACAGCAGATATGTTTTTTCTTGAAGACTTTTGATGTGAGGTTGGCTGAATCTGGGGATGTGAAAGACACACAAGCAAAAAGCCAACAGTGTTTCCTTCTGACTTTTTCTCATCTCTGTATATTTGTTTTCTTCCATACAGCATCCTAATCCTCCAGTTTATATCTAGCCAGTGTTGAAATTCCCTCGCTAAACCCATGAAAAACTTTGGGATAGCTGTCCCTCTCTGAATTTCAGCTTTTCATTACAATAGAATGGTAACACCCAGCCCAAAGCTTTTGTCCAAATTGATAGATAATATATGTAAGTTGCTAGCATTTACTAACAAATGACCCATTCTCCAGCCCCAGGTGAACCAAAAAATTCTCCTTGGTTTGCAAAGGAAGAGGTGGTGTCGCTCCAAAGACTCTTGCAGCTGCTCAGACAGAATCATGAAGACTCTGCAGTGACCTAAACTAAAGTTAGTCTTCACTCCTTTCCCTCTCTGAAGGCCACATTTCAGTAGTTAAATTCCAGCATGAAATAATCTTTTTGATGAACTCAGCATTCAATTTAGTCGTAAGGTCACTTAACCAAGACTAGAAACCGAAATTTGCAGTCATAGCCAGGCTAGTTGTTTTGAATTGGTATGCGCTCATTTGAATTTTGCTATTACCCCCTGTGCTTTCTGTCCTACCATGAGCATTTCAACTAACTGCTGTTTGCTTGTCATCTTATTTTTAATTCCCCCTAAAAGTCAATCTTAGTAATAAACTGTGTAGGGGGATCAACTATTAAATAATGGTGAAAGATATTTACAAGGGCACCAAAAACATTACATTAAAATATGATAAATTAAATTTAAAATTTAGAACTCCTGCAAAATTAGGACATAGTCTAAATGAAGTTAATAATTAAACAGGGGAATGTGAAACTATTTATAATACATACTTTTCAAAGTATTTGTATCCAATATATATATATATATATATATATATATTTCAGACACTTGAGGAAGACCTTACTCCCAAAATACTGCTGGAGGCTGTCTGTGTTGTTATTTCTCTATCTATCTACCCATCTATGTCATGGAAAAAAATATATATATAATAGTAATAATATATAGCATGTACTATATATGTGTATAGATATTTTATTAAATACTGGAAGAATACCATATTAAAAGTCTCATTATATTTGCAGTGGATTGTTTCAAACTAAAAATGTGTTATTCATATACCAGAGAAACCATTAAAATTGGAAAATGTAAGCTAATAATGAGAAAAAATATTTTAAGTTATTTAACCCAAAGTACAGTTTAAAAAAGGAAAATATCTGTTAAATGGAAGATGGGACATATAGAAAAAAAAGGGGATAAATCTAGATCATAACATATAAATACATCAATCAGATTGGTGAAAATAAGACAAACCTTTTTAAACATGGGGAACATAGTTAAATGTGAAAGTAGAGTTAAAATAAAATAAAAAGTTAGAAAGTATTACATGAAGAAAGGGCTAATGAAGAAAAATCTACAGTTGCTATATACCTAGAAAAGTAGA
>PVKA01024657.1:0-33956 GCA_004027165.1 Ctenomys sociabilis | reverse complement strand
AAAAAAAAAAAAAAAAAAAAAAAAAAAAAAAAAAAAAGAAAAAAAAGAAAAGCTCAAGTAAAGTCACAGATAAAATGGGAGAAAGTACAACTGACACCACTGAAATACAAAAAATTATTAAAGATTTTTATGAACAGCTATATAGAAACAAATTTGATAGCATAGAGGAAATGGACAAATTCCTTGACCCATATATCTTAAGAAACTTAAATTATGAAGAAGTAAAAAGCCCAAACAGTATCAAGTAATAAATTAAGTCACTAATAAAAAGCCTCCCATGAAAACAGGCCCAGAATCAGATGGCTTCACTGTTGAATTTTGCCAAACATTAAAAAAAAATGTTTTTTTTTTTTTTAAATAACTTTTCCTTAAGTTATTTTGGAAAAAAGGAATACCATAAACAAAAGGCCGGCCAGATAGCTCAGCAGATGCAGGGGCCAGGGATTCCATCTCCGGCCTGCCATGCCAGCCCTGCCCCTGGAGCACTCTGAAATGGCAACTGAGACTGGTTGTGGTGGTGTGTGCCTGTAATCTCAGAGTTTGAAGGGCTGAAAACAGGAGGATTGCTACAAGTCCGATCTGTCTATAAAATCCTGTAGAACCTGTACTGAATACGTAAAATAAATAAATAAGAAATACAAAAGGGAGAAGTTCTTTAAGATACATTCAGGGAGAGCAGCATTATTTTGATACCACAACCCAGAAAAACAACAAAAATCAAACCACAAGCGAATCTCCATGATTAACATAGGTGCAAAAATCCTCAACACAATATTAGAAAACTGAGTATGATGTGTTATGAAGACTATTCATTATGCCAAGTGGGAGGATTCATTTCAGGAATGCAAGGATAGTTCAATCTATGCAAATCAAGAAGTATAATATATGGCAATAGGATGAAGGACAAAAATAATATGATCGTATTCGCAGGTGTAGCAAAGGCATTGCACAAAACCTGACACTTTTTCATGATAAAAATGCTGAACAAATTAGATATAGAAGGAGCATACATCTTCATAAACACAGGCCATTTATAATAAGCTGACACCTAATATACTGAATGAAGAAAAGCTGAAAATTTTCTAAGATCTGAAACAAGACAAAATTGCACATGTGCCACTTTTGTTCAGCATAGTGACAGAAATTTTGGACAGATTATTCAGGCAAGAGAGAGAAAGGCATCAAAATGGAAAAGAAGAATCCAAGTTGAGACCATTCGCAAATAACATGATCTTATACATAGTTATGCAAACTCCACCGAAAGCTATCAGAAATAAATGAATTCAGCAAGGTTTCAGGATACAAAATTAACCTACGAAAATCAGTAGCACTGCCATGTACTAGCAGCTAATTTTGATAGAGCATCCCCACTTATCATAGCCACTAAAATTCCTAAGAATAAATATAACCAAAGATGTATCTACAGTTGAAATGATAAAATACTGATGATAGAAACTGAAGAAGATGCAAAATGTACAAGGACATCTTGTGTTCATAGATTAGCAAAATCAGCACTATTGAAATGTCCATACAACCCAAGGCAATTTTCAGATTCAGTACAGTATTTGTGAAAATACAATGACGTTTTTCCTAAAACTAAGGTAAATTGTAAAAATTTATAAGAACTACAAAAAGCATGAGTAGTTGAAGCAAAAGAGAACAAAACATGAGGCATTATACTACCTGACCCCACAGTGTACCACAAAGCTGGAGTAACAGTACTGGTTCAGACAGACCAAGGGCACAGAGTAGGGAGATTAGGAGATTAGGAGATTAGAACCCACGCATGGATAGCAGGCGATTTTTGACCAAGGTGCTAAGAGTACAGTATTTTCAATAAAGGTAATAAGAAAATGAGATAGCCACATGCAGACGAATGAAACTAGATCTCCATCTTTCAGCTTTTATTAAAAAATTTCAGTGCAGAGCGCTGCTTCCTCAATACCTGGATATCTTTCTGGGAGCAATATTTTTTATTATTAATTTTATTGAGAAAGAAATAGCAAAGCAACAGTTTCAAAACAGGTTAGTAGGACAGTTACAATAATTAATACATTGCATATTATTGTCTTTGTAGTGGTCATTCAGAGTGCAAGATGCAGACATGATATCTTATCCAAACAATGTAAGCACGAACCTTTCTTCTCATTGAACAAGAGAAGGTAGCTGTATATCTATCCTATTTTGTATATACAGATATATATGTATATATATATATATATATTTTCACTACAATTAAAGCCTCTTCTTCCATGTATTTGTTTTTGGTTTATCAAATCAGTCTTATTTTTTAATATAGTACTTACATATTTTTCACTACAGAAGTTATATATCATTACAACACAGTAGAAAATAGATGAATTCATTTCTAATTTTAATATTTATTCAAGAACAACAAGTAACTATTTGGCACAGAGAGCTGAAACTACTAAGGTGAACGATTGTGCACATTCTGTTTTATTTTCTTCATTTTATAAGTTATGCCTTAGTTCATATATTTTTGTGTTTTGTAGATGTAATGTTAATAGACAATTTTATATCCACAGAAAATCTCAAAATTAGACTAAAGGCTTAAGTGTAAAAAATGAAACTATGAAACTCACAAGGAAACACATGAGAGACATTTTGGAAAATTGGAATGGGCCAGATTTTTGTTTAAGACTTTTTTTTTTTTTTTTTTTTTTGCATAACCAGGGATTGAACTCTGGCCCTTGTGTTTGCCAGGGAAGTGCTCATTTCACTGAGCCATCTCCCTGGCCCCTTGTTTAAGACTTTTAAAGCAAAATAACAAAAGCAAAAGTAGACCAAAAAAACAAAATTAAAAACCATCTTCACAGCACAGAAGATGATCAACACAGTACAGAGAAGACATGCAGAATGGGAGAAATATTTTTAATGTATGTGTAAGACAAAAGGTTGATATTTTGAATATATAAAGAACTCTATAAACTCATTAGCAAAAATCAAAATAATCTTATTAATATGCACAATAGATTTAACTAGACATTTTTCAAAAAGAGACACAGGTGCATAAAAATGTTAAACATTGTTAATATGAGAAATATAAATCAAAACTACAATGAGATACTATCTCTAGTAATAATGACTTGTATAAAAGAGGCTAAAGAGGAAATATCAGATGAGGATATGTAGAAAAGAAATGCTTGCACAGTGTTGGTGAGAATAGAAATTAATACCGCCATTATGGAAAATAGTGTGGAAATTTCTCAAAAAATGAACAATTTAAACACAATTTAAGGGCTGGCCAAATAACTCCATGGATTAAAGTGCCTGTGAGCTGGTGCAGGGGCTGGGAGTTGGATCCTGGGGCCCGCCCCTGGGGCTCTCTGAGCTGGAAATTGAGACTGGGAGTGACCTGCACCTGTAATCCCAGTTTTTGGGAGGCTGTAAACAGGTGGATCACTGTAAGTCTGAATCTAGTAGTGAGACTCTGAACACCCGTAGACCTTTCTCTAAAAATACAATAAAACAAAACAAAAAATCACCCACAACTTAAACAGTTTGCTTCCAAGATTTGGCTATTACAAATTGTGCTGCTATAAACATAGGTACACATATATCACTATGACATGATGTTTTCAGATCCTCCGGGAAAATTCTCAGTAGGGGGATGGCTGATATGAATTTCTAGTCCTAGTTTTTTAAGTAGTCTCCACATTGATTTCCATAATGGTCGCACCAGTCTACATAGCCAGTCTTATGGAAAACCCACTACTATTATGGACTACTGGACTATTTTGGAATATTTTGCTGAATTCACACACCTATAATATTTAAATGACAAAACTAAAAAAAGAGGATACAAATGAAGGACCATTTTGTATTTGCATAGTTAGGATAGATATACAGTGACATTCTCTTAATTCAATGAATAGAAAGATTTGTTCTAATAGTGTTTGTGGACAGGATGTCTTGTCTGCACCTTGTACAATGAGTAACCACTAAGACAAAAATATGCAATGTGTTTATTATTAAAACTGTCCTACTAATTTGATTTGAAACTGTCTCATTGCTATTTGTTTCTCAATACAATTAGGTAAAAAAATGAAATCTACCCATATCATATAAGTACACACACACACACACACAGACAAATAATGTTTTCAGTGTATAAACACATGGAACATTAGATGATACCTTTTTAATATGTCTGTTTTATATGTTTTTATGCATCAGTTAAAATAAATTTAAAAATGATTTAAAAATCATTCCTCAAAGGAATCTGGTGGAAGCAGGGTAGAGTGGAGTCATATAGACATCACTGGTTATTTAGATTCCCAGCCCCTGCTTCTGCTTGCAGGCGCTTTAATTCATGGAGCTATTTGGCCGGCCCTTACATTGGGTTTAAATTGTTCATTGTTTGAGGAACTTCTGTTGCATTCAACTGAGTTAGAAATATTCTAGGCAGTCAGACAGGGCAAGGCCCTCAAGGAGACAAGATGGAAGACAAGGTGACTTTGCAACTTGGAAGAGACACTCCTTATGGGCCACACCTCAAGACCAAGACAAAAAGAAGAATTTTTTGGGGTTCAGAGATTGATATTCTAGATAGGTATCAATTACCTTGAAAGAGCCTAAATGAGTCACTAGCCCAAACCACAACAAGAGACCCTGTCCCATATTCATGCCCGCTTGCTACAAGACTCACTTCCTCATTTGGTACTGGATTTAATCAATTTTACCTGAGCAATGGTGCTTGTAATCCCATTGGTTGATCATAGTTTTGTCCCACCTGTTGTCCACCTAAGCGAGTTCCCATGTCTTCCCTACCTTAGACCTGCCTCACCACATGTTTTTCCTCTATAAAAGTCCCTGGAAGAGACAGCTTCTGGAGGGACCACCCACTCGGGACCCCTCTCCTGTCCCTCTCTTGGATAGGAGCTTTCTTTCCCTCAATAAATCTATTCTGCTCATAACCTCGTTTGTTCCTAAAAGTAATTCTTCGGTTTCAGAGAACACGAACTCGTACAGGTCAGGTCCAGAGATCATTTTTCCCTGTGTCACTTGGAAGTTCAGCTTATCATTTGGAGGTCGCCCACCCAAGATCAGTTTCTCTCCTTGTATCACTTCCACACTATTATCCATAATGGCGGTATTAATTTCTATTCTCACCAACACTGTGCAAGCATTTCTTTTCTACATATCCTCATCTGATATTTCTTCTTTAGCCTCTTTTATAAAAGTCATTATTACTAGACATAGTATCTCATTGTAATTTTGATTTATATTTCTCATATTAACAATGTTCAACATTTTTATTCACCTGATGGACATGAGTGTCTCCTTTTGAAAAATGTCTAGTTAAATCTATTATGCACATTAATAAGATTATTATATAATTCAGCCCTCCAGTTATCTCAGGGTCACTGGTGCTTTCTGGTAATAATTCTCCATCTCTAAATTCTTAGTTTCACGTTTTAAGTTACCTAATTTTTCTTATAAAAATTTGTCTATTTTTTGCAGCTCAGTGGTTTTTTTCAGCTGATTCCTGCCCATAATCACTTGGAGGTGTGATGACCTGTGTTCAGCTGTGACATCCTTGTCCCTTTGCATGTGAGCAGGTGGCATTTGCACCCACACACATCTTTTACAAACACTATGGATTTTATGACTTTCTGGACATTTACCTCATCAGATAAATACCCAGATGTTATAGTTTATGTACAGGTTTCCACCCAAAGCCTAATGCAGTCTTGGGGCAGCCTCTGGAGTTTGTGATTTTATTTATTTATTTATTTATTTATTTGTGGAAGTGGGGATTAAACTCAGGCCTTTGTGCTTGCCAGGGAAGTGCTTATTATTTATTTATTTTTAAATTAATTTTATTGAGAAAAATATTGGAATGAGACAGTTTCAAAACAGGTTGGTAGGAGAATTACAATAATTAATACATTCCATATTGTTGTCTTTGTAGTAGGCATTCATACGACAAGATGCAGACATGATATCCTGTCCAAACACTATTAGTACAAATCTTTCTTCACATTGAATTAAGAGAAAGTAGCTATATATGTATCCTAACTATTTTGTAAATACAGATAAAAAATGGTCCTTCATTTGTATCTCTTTTTTTGTTTAGTTTTGTCAGAGATGGGTATTCCATTGCCATCTAAATATTGTAGGTGCATGAATTCAGCAAAATATCCCGATATAGAGCAGTAGTCCACAATAGTCCTGAGTTATCTGCAGGACTGGCAAAGTCTGAAGCTGTTGACTTGAGCCTTCCACAGCTCAGCATATTAACATGTCTTCACTTTTCATACCTCGTTTGTACACTTTTCTGCTGGATGGTTAAGACCAAGATAAAGCAAGAAATGTAACTTTTGTATCTAACAAGGTCAGTCAAGTCCCCCCAGAACTTATCCTGAAACCCTGTACCGCACTTTGTAGATTCTTTGTCACTGTCAGCCATGTGGATGAGTCATGGCTATTGCTTGACCAATTTGCTCTCTGTGAAAGCCTCTGAGAAAATTTTTTTTCCTTGTGACACTCCTTAGGCACACTATACATTGTCGATCACATTCCTCTGTGGCCCCATACTCTCCTTGATTAGAAAATTTGGGACACAATTGAGTTAAATGATGTTACAGTATGTGTTCTCCTATATCTTGAGTCCTCACTGACCTTGAAAGGCTAGGGCCCAAACATTGGCTGTCCTTGCAGCCCTTCTTTTTCTCTAATTTTTGGTCTGCAAACTCAAGTTGTTAACCCTCCAGAAGAGAAGCTTATTATTGTCCTACAACATATGCAGTTCAGTTTAACCTCACTGTCTGTCTGAATGTCAAACATCTTCGGTGTAAGATGGAGCATATATTTTCCATCAAGGATTGATATGTTAAACTTTAAGTCTCCACAAAATATGGAAAAAATTGAAAAAGTCAAAAAATATGAATAAGCAATTACATATTTTTACACAGAAATTTAGAAGTCTAACCATATACAGCATTGTAGGACAGTCCTGTGATACTTTTTTTCTTGTCTCTCTCTTTTTTTTTTTTTTTCATTTATTACTCTTTTTAAAAAAAAAACAAAACAAGGCATTTACTTGAGAGACAGTCTGGCCATAATTGGTAAGTCATGACAAGCAGCACATATGTAGAAGACCAGACTGACAGGCACTCTACCCATGACACCACTATTACACATGGCTATCTTCGGTGCAGTTGCTTAGTTCACAGGTGTCAGCATATATAGTTAGTCAGGGTGAGAATCCTGCCAAGTAACTGCTGGTTTCAACAACCTGCTGATAGTTCTCAGGATCATTGCCTTGCCCATCTTGTGAGGAAGCACTTATTCTATTGGTCCCTGGACGCTGTGATTGATTATGGTGGGGGGGGGGAATGCTGCACCTGCCCTGAGGCAGGTAATTTGCATTTCAATGTAAGGAGGAAAGAGAAGTTAGCTGCTTGAGCTGCTGCTACTCCTTCTTTTGCATTCTTGCTTTTTGCTGCCACCACAAAAGGTTGCCCTCTGCCATGTCCCATTCTGCCTTGGAGCCAGCTGAGTGTGGACTGAAACCCCCAGTAACTGTGAGCTAAATTAAACTTTCTTTTCTTCAATTTGGGTGTTGGATATTTGTCCCAGCAACAAGAGAAGAGTAACTAAGACACCACATCACCCATATCTTCAAATAATGCCTGTATTTTGAGATTCAAAAGAGTTTGTGGAGGGAAAGCATTCATAAGATTTCTAAATTCCCCATCGTTCTGTGTATACAAAATAGTTAGAATAGATATACAGCTACTTTCTCTTAATTCAATGAATAAAAAGATTTGTATTAATACTGTTTGGACAGGATATCATGTCTGCATCTTGTACTATGAATAAACACTAAGAAGACATCAATATGCAAAGGATTAATTATTGAAACTGTCCTACTAATCAGTTTTGAAACTGTCTCATTGCTATTTGTTTCTCAATAAAATTATTTAAAAAATTTCCTATTGTTTACTAGGAGTATCCTTAAGCTCTTTAGAAGATCTTTATCATTGAGAATCATGAGAACTTTCTAAGATTTTAATAAAGATCTTATAGCAAACCTGGATTTGTTCTTTATACCCAATCCACATCTTTTTCTTTTTACTTTTTAGTACCAGGGGTCAAACCAGAGACCTTGTGCTTGCCAGGCAGGTGCTTATGCCACTGAGCTGAGCTATATCTCTGGCCTTTAGTACTTAATTTTTTTTGATACAGGGTCTCACT
The DNA here is from genome assembly GCA_004027165.1 of Ctenomys sociabilis. Classification (NCBI taxonomy): domain Eukaryota; kingdom Metazoa; phylum Chordata; class Mammalia; order Rodentia; family Ctenomyidae; genus Ctenomys; species Ctenomys sociabilis. Next base: position 25,733 of record PVKA01024657.1, on the reverse strand, counting down.
CAGCAGCTCAGACTCGTAGTGATCCTCTTGTCTCAGCCTCTCCAGCGCTGGGATTACAGGTATGAGCCACCATGCCTGGTTTTGGTGGCCAGCGTAGTGCACCCAGGGTTCCAGAACCAGCATGGCATGTGGTACTGGGAATCAAACTTGGGTCCTTTTGCTTGCCAGGCAGGCACCTTAGACTGCTGAGATAGCTCCCAGCCCCTCAGTCCACATCTTAATTTACCAATCTTCTGCTTTCTATAGAGACTAGGTTTGAACAATAGTTTTGTGGTTGGATCTGGCAAGTCCTGACTTTTTCATAGCATCTCTACATTAACAAAATGGAAATATTTCTTTTTACTACCTCTCTCTGTATTTTATGTACAGCTGAGAGAAACTGGCTGGCACTTCTGATGTGCTTAGAAAGCTTGGATAGATCCATCAATTCATCAGGTATGTCCCCTGTTACTGGAGGAGACTATGTTGCTAACCTGTTTCCTCCTCCTTCACGAGTTCCCAAAAGCAGTTTCTCTGATCTTCCTGAAGCTTTTTTGGGCAGTCTCCTTGAGGACTATCAGAGTTCCGTTCCCCGTCTTACAGTACATATCATGGTGACAATGAACAATAGCTATTTTTAGAAGTCCACAGGTTCTACAGTCAGACATTTATAAAGGGCACAGTGGGTATGGCTTTTGTCAGCTGCACAGTATCTGTGGACTACCAGGTGATTTGAAAAACTGAGGGAAGGTTCAGATATTCCTGGCATTTGGGCTCAGATGAAGTCAAGGCTGAGCTTGATTAACTGTACAGAGCACACTTGGGCATGACGGCTGGCTTGTGACAGGATGTCTAGTAAGGGATCAACCACAGATCCAGTGTCACAGGAGGAAATGGATGGATGAGTGCTGCGTGAACTTTTTAGGCACAGCTTCAAAATTCCCATATTATTGCTTTCACAGTATTTTATTGATTACCAGTGCTTCCTAGGACAGTGATAGGATACCTGAAATAAACAATTTGGAAAAGTCGGGGTTTATTTCAGTTCCCCTTTTTGAATGTTCAGTCAGTGGTTACCTGGCTGCATTCTTTCTGGTCCACGGGTGCAGCAGAACAGCATAGAGGCCAGGACTGCGGTGAGGAGGAGCCGGGGACACCACGCATCCTTCCAGGGCGCACCCCAGTGATCTGCTTCCTCCAGCGAGCCATGCTCCTTAAAGCCTCCGTCACCTCTCAGGAGGTGATTAAGCTACGAACCCATCAGTGGATGAGGTTAGGGACCTCAGGATCTAATCACCTCTCAAGGGGTCCACCTCTGAATACCAAACCTTTGAGCATGAGCTTTTGGGGGATGTTCAATAGCTGAACTATGACAACTGGAGAGTCAAAAAAGTCACTCCAGATTCAAAGAAAAAAGAATTAGATTTTATTCCATGTTTAGTAGATGTCAGGACATATTGTAGACAAACACATTAGGTGGAAAAATGTGGTTGGGATCATTTTGGAAAATACAATCTTAACTGTGCAAAAAATCTCCATGAAATGATACAGGGAAATTGAAAATTTCTGAAGACCTTTGTCATAGCAATTTCTGATAAGAAGAGTGAATGCTCTGGAGGGAGGGCCTTGAGTTATTGTAGCCAAGATAAGTTAGTTGGATGAAAAAGCCTATTAACCAAAATGCACCAGGGACTCATCTGCTGCCAAACAAAATTTAGGTTGCCTAGCATTCTTTGGCAGGAAAAAAATTACCTGAGAGGGATTTTGGGTTATTTTGATAAGCAGAAATTGGGAAGCATATTATCTTATTTCTCTTTATTCTAATGAAACACTTGAAACTGGGTCAATTTATGAAGCTTACAGTTCCAGCAATTCCAGGGCATAGAACCGCTATCACCTTGGCTCTGGTGAGACCATGGCAGCTGGTGTCACTGTGGTAGGAGATCGCAGCTCCAGACAGGAAGTCCAAGGGTGAGGCCATAGCCAGGCTGTGTTCTCTGTAACGCCCCTCTCAAAACAGCCAAGGGGCTGCTGGGATTCAGGGCATGCCAGTGAGTGATTCGATGCCCTTGGAGAGCCTCGGCTCCGAGGCCAAAGGCCCTACCACTGTGCCCGCCACTGAAGAGTGCCAGCATCTCTATGCTGCCACACTGAGGTCCAGACTTACAACAGATGAATGTTGGCAGGACTCGCTTCAAGATCTATATCTTAAAAAATAAAAAAATGACATGTCAGCGTTCGAAGAAAGCCCTTTTCACACTTCAGAGCATATTTTTTCTTTTTTAAAATATATTTTTCGTATAGGGTCTTACCAGGTCTCACTACACAGATCTGACTTGTCGTGATCCACCTGTTTTCAACCTCCCAAGCCCTGGGATTACATGCCACCATGCAAGTCTCAGTCTCAGGGCACTTTGGGGGTGGGGTTGGCACAGTATGTGCTGCTGGGGATGGAACCCTGCTCTGACTAAGCAGGCACATTAGTCTGCTGAGCTATCTGGCTGGCCCTAGAGCATATTTTTAGATCCTGCTTTGAACATCATGATGAGCTGGGATTAAAGAATGTCAGATTCATATAGTAATTAGCCCCAGGACTGGATGTGTCCCTTAGATATGATAAAGTTTCTACGAACCTGAAGATAAGAAATGTATTTTGCTGGTCACAGTGGTGCACACCTGTGCTCTCAGCATTGGGGAGGCTGAGGGAGGAGGATTATTCAATGCCAGCCAGGGATACACAGCAAGATCCTGTTTCTTAAAACCCAAAATCAAAACAACGAATGGAAAAGCAATAATGGAAAAGGAAAGAAATTACTTCTTCCCTCTTATCACCATCGTTTATAAATTCCTCACTTTCAGGGCTGGCTTTCCTAGGCCCTCTTTCACTTGCTTCTTCATTCTTTCTGCCACCACAGGCCCGCAGCTTATTTTAGGTCCTCCTGTGTGAACTATGGGATTGAAGAAGTCCTAGGTAATCTCACTTTCCTTTGATGAATAAGTTAATCTTGACCCTCTCCTCCCCCCGTCGGTTGTCACTGCCAGTGTCCACAGAATCTAAAGGAAGAGTTCAGGCAGGTCCATAGGAAGACCTTTTCCCCAGGTGCTTTTTCAAAGTTGTACAGTAACCAAAAATCTTGAAGCTTAACAGAGGGGCAAAAAAAAAAAAAAAAAAAAAGAATACTGGAGAAGAAAGTATAGAGGACAGGAAGTAGTGAAGCTTGGTAATAATATAAAATGGGGCTTGTGTCTGATTGTGAAGACAAGTGAGTAAACTTTGGCAAAGCATTGTTTAATGCCTTGGAATTACCAGTTCAGTATAAGGCGCATTTATTGTTCATGAAAAGTTAATCAGAAGACCTCTTTCAAAACATGTCTCTACTGATTGCCCCCTGGGGCTTTTATTTTTTTCTTTCTGGAGATTTTGATTTCTGTGGTGTGGATTGAATACATGAAGTAAATCCTAGGCAATGTTACCCGGGGTGGCTCCAAATGTTTCCTCTCTCTGGACCTGTACTTTAACAACTGCTATGGGACAGCATACTAGAGGATCATGGTCAGTGAAGGGGAAGAGCAAGATTTTGAAATTCATGAGTTAGAGTTTATGTTTGACTTGAAATAAAGAAAAAAGAAACAATGATAACAGCAGTGACAATGATTACTACATGCAGGTATTATTTATTTATTTACTCACTTACTAACTTATTTATTTAGGTACCAGAGGATCTAATTCAGGGCCTTCCACTTGCCTGGCCGGTGCTTATGCCCTGAGCTATATCTACAATCCCCAGGCATTATTCTAAATCCTCCACCTGTAAGCAATACTTTCCATCCTTGCAACAACCCCTAGGTATCAGGTAACCCCAGAGAGGCTGAGAAAGGCGTCAACTCACATGGAGAGCAAACAGTCTCTCAGGTTTTCACAGAGAGTAAATTGGTTAAGCAATGGCTGTGACCCATCCACATGGCGGACACTGGCAAAGTCTACAACTGTGGTACAGGGTTTCTGGGTAAATTCTAGGGGACTTGGCTGACCTTATCAGATACAGAAGTTATACTTTTTGTTATATAAGTCTTGCTTTAGCTTGGTCATAACCATGCAGCAGAAAAGTATAAAAAGTAAAGCCATATTAATATGCTGAGCTATAAAAGGCTCAAGTCAACAATTTCTGACATTGCCAGTCCTACAGATAGCTCACTACAATTAGGGACTACTGAACTATATTGGATTATTTTGCTGGATTCACACACCTACAATATTTAAACAGCAATAGAATACCCATCTCTAACAAAACTAAACAAAAAAAGGGGACGCAAATGAAGGACCATTTTGCATGTGTATATGCAAAATAGGATAGATATGCAGCTACTTTCTCTTAATTCAGTGAGAAGAAACATTTTTACTAATAGTGTTTGGTCATGACATCGTGTCTGCATCTTGTACTATGAATAACTACTATGAAGACAGCAATATACAATGTATTAATTATTGGGCCAGGGAGATGGCTCAGTGGAATAAGCACTTCCTTGCAATGTATTAATTATTGTAACTGTCCTACTAACCTGTTTTGAAACTGTCTCATTGCTATTTGTTTCTCAATAAAGTTATTTTATTTTATTATTATAAATAATAAATAATTTTATTATTATAATAATAATAAAAAAAGAAGTCACCTCAGGGAGTCTGGCATCTGACCCTGTCTTCTTAGCCTCTTTGAAGTAGCTGAGTGAGTTTTAATGTGAGTTTCATAGGTTAATGGTCAAGGGGAAGATGAAGGGAAGAGAAATTTCACATCAGTTAAGATGGCTTGCACTAAAGAAAGTTGAGGAGATAGAAAGATTTAGTGTGGTGTTTTTGGGTTAATTTTTATATTCTTTTCACTTGAAATTGCAGCATATCCCTTTGTTGGTTGGCAACAGCTTAAGGAATTGCACACTGTTTAATAAGCGAACATGACATGTAGGTATATTTTTGTTGCTAAGTCACAGATGATTGCTAATTGACTTTAATTGCACTTCTGGTAAATCATCCCAAGAAAATAAGACCGTTAGTTATTTCCAACTGAAACCGCTTACCCAAGACAGAGGTTTAAAAGACTTGAAGGAAATATTCTCCAGTTGCCTTAGCTCAGTCTGGATTTTCCTGCCTGAATTCATGCATCGCTGTTGTAATGCCCAAAGCAGTGGTAGTGGTGTGGGGCTTTGGGAGAAGCTTATGACACAGCACAGTGGTCACCTACCTTAGTGGAACATCACTTTTCCATGTTATACTTCCGTACTCCAATGTCACAGACCAGATGATTTATAAAGAACAGAAATTTACGGTGGCTTATTGTCATAGAGACTGGAAGAGCCAATGCAGTTCCAGTAAGTCTGGTGATTCTTATTGAATGCCACATTCTCCAGCAAAAGCTTGGCCTTTCATGGTAGAAGGCAGAGGATCAAAGAGAGGAGATGAATTCATCCTTTGTAATGGCATCAGTTCCTCCAAGGGGCTTGGGGTCCTCATGGCCTAATTACCTCTTAAAGGTCCCATCTTTTTATATTGTAACATGGTAACTGAATTTCAAAAAGGGTTATCAGGAGAGCATTCAATCTGTAAGAGTTCATTTATAAAAGCTGCCAGCAGGAGATCCTTGACTTTTCTGCTGTAAGGGCTTATAATAATGACTGCTATGCTTTTCTTCAGACAGGGGCTTCCTGTGCAGCTCAGACTAGCCTTGTACTTAGTATGTGTCTCTGACTTGTCTCCTGAATGCCAAGATTGTAGGGTGCACCACCATGACAGGCACTCAAGACTATTGTCTTTGAAATAGGATTTGGTTCCTCAGGAGACATCAAATCTGCCAGCACCTTGATTGTTGACATTCTAGTTTCTGAACTGAGATATGAATTTCGGTTGCTAAATAATTTATTTTTATAAGCTACAGACTTTTTTTTTTTTTTTTCTTTTTTATTTACTCTGTTTTTGAGATACCACTTGTTTTGTAGTTCAGGCTGGCCTTGAACTCATTATGTAGCCCTGCCTGGCTTCCAACCCACAGCAATCCTCCTGCCTCAGCCTCTCAAGTGCTGGGATTATAGGCATTCACCACCATGTCTGGACAATTTATGGTATTTTGTTATAGCAGCCAGAAGAGGCTAAGGCAGGCCTCGTCTTTTGTGTTCCACTCTTAAATGCTAGAGATGTGTACCACTCATGATTTTGAATTTTGCCTTTCAAGGACAGAAATAGCATATGGCACCCTTGCCACCTTGTCACCATGCATAGCTGCCCGTGCATGTGGTCACCTCCGAATCAAGTGTGGTATTCCATTTCCATTTCCTCTTAGCTGACATGCACCGCTGAAGTAGCTGCCTACAGAGCTCTGGGAATTGCCCTATTCTGTATTGTTTCTTGTGTCTAAAGCTATTAATTATCAGGAACCAAAAGCCAATTTGGTTAGAGACAATGGTTCTATAACAGCAATATTCTTGTCTCAGTGCAGTATATACAATGTATTTGGGCATATTTGTGAAAAGGAAGTTTCAACAAAATTGATCATCAGATTTAAAGTGATATATCCAGGAAGGTCACTCACCACAGAGGAAGGGACAAAGATGGCTTTTCAAATGGAGATGCACAGGCTTATTTTCTTAAGAAGTGGGGACTGGCTGTATAGATGGATTTCATTTTACTTTAAAGAGCCAAGCAGTCACACCTCCTTGGCAACTTTCCTCTCTGAGTCCCCATCTCTGCTCCTTTCTTTAAAACAACAGTGACTGGGCCTAGTTTCAGGGCAAAAGCTGAGCGCTGAAACATCAGTGAGGCTGACTGATGCCACGATTCCCAGCCACGCAGCCCTTTCCCTCCACTTTTCTCACCCCCTGAAATGTGCATGAAACATTCATCAGAGTGCAGCTTTACACCCCGTTCTCATTTGCCCCCTTGGTATGATTATGTATTATAGAAGTACAGGTAATTAATCTGAATAAGACCACAGAAAAAATTTAAGAGCTCATCATTCCTTCCCATATTTATTGGGCATCTGTGCTCATCCCTGAGGTATTAGCCTGGATACGTCATCACAGCCTAGAAGGAATCTCCCAGGTGTGGCAGCCAGACAGGCCTGCATGGAATCCAGTTCCAAGTGCTAAGGTTCTATAAAGCAAGGGTTAAGAGAGCCCAGGGGTATAGTTCCTGTGAGGTGTGAGTGAGGTACTACATGTAAATCAGAGTACAGCTCATTCCTGATATCCTGTAGTACTGTACTTAGCTAATTCTTTATGCAGTTTTGATTTACAATAATTGACACATTGCATATTGCTGTCTTCATAGTAGTTATTCATAGCACAAGATGCAGACACGATGTCATGACCAAACACTATTAGTAAAAATGTTTCTTCTCATTGAATTAAGAGAAAGTAGCTGTATATCTATCCTATTTTGCATATACACATGCAAAATGGTCCTTCATTTGCGTCCCCTTTTTTTGTTTAGTTTTGTTAGAGATGGGTATTCTATTGCTGTTTAAATATTGTAGGTGTGTGAATCCAGCAAAATAATCCAATATAGTTCAGTAGTCCATAATTGTAGTGGGTTATCTGCAGAACTGGCAATGTCAGAAGTTGTTGACTTGAGCCTTTTATAGCTCAGCATATTAATATGCCTTTACTTTTTATACTTTTCTGCTGCATGGTTAAGACCAAGATAAAGCAAGACATATATAACAAGAAATGTAACTTCTGTATCTGACAAGGTCAGTGAAAGCCCCTCAGGATTTACCCTGAGATCCTGTACCACTGTACCACGATGGTTTTCTTCAGAGGGGAGGAAGCTAGGAGGTGCAGCCTAGTCATAAGTAGTAGATCGCTGAGAGTGACCTTGGGCATTACGTTAGATACTTGGCCTCTTATGCTCTGCGCTCTTACGCCTTTTTCCTTCTCCTGTCGTTGCTATCTGCGAGGAGGGAGCAGCCTGCCTGTGCTGCTCCCAACTTTCAGCCATGGTGTTCACCCCACCACTGCCCAGAGAGAGTGGAGCCCGGTGGCCATGGACCCTAAAACTGAGCCCAGGTGAACCTTTCTTGCTGTAAGCTGTTTTCTCAGGAATGAGCAGCTGACCAGCAAGTGCTATTATTACTGTAATTTATCTCCATTAGCACAGCAGCCTCTGTGTTACGAGAGTGTATAGTGGCAGGGTGCATGGCCAGTTCCACCAGTGAATGGGAACTAATTAACAGGGAGCCCTGCTGTGAAGATTCACTGAGGAATTATTTTTGAAAGGAGGGTAGATTTGTAACTTTCCAATGTCAGCTAGAGGTATGCTAACAAACTATTTAATAGAATCTTTTTTCTAAAAGTAAATAACGGATTAATCATTACTATAGTCAAGCCAATTAATTGGTATTTCTACTGAGTGGCATCCTTGCGCACTATAGGTTGAATGCCCTTCACCTCAAAATTGCAAATCTGAGATGCTCCCCAAGTTTAAAGCTCAGCTCTTACCTTTGTTTCCTAGTCTCTCCCTTGCTTTGTTCTAACAGCCCCCTCTTCCCTCTGAGGTACCAGGGCAGCTCAGCACTTCTTTCCAGCACTGTCCTGCTTACTGACTTACCCGTCCAAGGGCACCTGCATCATTAGAAGGTCTTAGGGGGAAAGGCCTACATCTTACTCAGCTCTGTTCTCCAGCAGACCTCCTGTATTTGCTTGGATAATATCGAAGAAATTAGAGCAATGCATTGTCTTAAGTAGGTAAATGTTCACCTTTAATCGTGCTGACAGTCTTACTTTATATTTTTGTTACTTAACCATTTTAGCAGTGAGAAATTCTAGTTTTGTGATTCAAGTAAATTGCATAGAAGAAGTTACAGGGCAGAAGACCAGCAGTAAATAATATACATCACATACTAACATTGTATACCAATTGTATGTACAAGAATGGATGCAATTCCCATAGAAGTAAATGTATTTAAGCTGAGTTACTGTGAAATGTTATTTAGCTTTTATAATTAATAACTAGATTTTGCTTTTTCTACACAAAGCTCTTTGTTCATGCAGTCATATGCACAATGTATCTATGTTCTTTCTTTTTTTTTGGTGGTACCAGGGATTGAACTCAGGACCTTATGCTTGCCAGGCAAGTCCTTATTCTACTGAGCTATCTCCTGACCCCTTATTTTTTTACTTGTATTTCAGAGTGGAAAAAAACAAAATTTAAAACAAGAGCTGGGGAGATAGCTCTAAGATTTATTACAAATTGTGATCCTATAAACATGGGTACACATATATTGTTGTGACGTGATGTTTTTAATTCTTCTGGGAAGATACCTCAAAGGGGATTACCTGGCACTTCTAATCTGAGTTTTTTGAGGAACTGATTTCCACAGTGGTTGAGCCAGTCTATATTTCCATCAACAAAGAAGGAAGTTTTCTTTTCCCCCACAGCCCCTCCAGCATTTGTTATGGATTGATTTCTTGGTGATAGCCATTCTTTCTGGGGTGAGAGGGAATATCAGTGCTTTTTAAATTGGCATTTCTCAAATGGCTAGTGATGTCAAACATTTTTTCGTGTCTTATTTGCTATTTACACTTCTTCCTCTGAGAAGTCTGTGTTCATCTCAGATGCCCATTTTTGGACTGAGCCTTTAAATTTGTGAGGTCTGATTTTTAAAATTTTAAAATAAATGATCTTAATAGTAATTTTTGTTCTGAGGAGCAGGTGGTAAACTTGTTCCCCAAATTGCATGTTCAGTCTTTGCCATATTGGTGATTTATCCTGCTGTGCACTAGCTTGTTAGTAAGATGAGCTCCCTGTTGACTCTTTCTGAGAGTTCCTGTGCAATTAGGATTCTATTTGTAAAGTCTTTGCCTACATCAATGTCTTCAAGAGTTCTACTTATTCTATTAATTAAACATTAATCTTCCAGCAGTTTAATGTTTTCATTTTAGTATTTAAATCTTTTATCCATTTCAAACTTACTTTAGTAAGGAAAATATGGGTTTAATTTTAACTTTCGGCATGTGCAGAGCCAGTTTTTCCAGCGCCATTTATTAAACATGCTATTTTGCTTCCAGCGAATGTGTTTGGCACTTTTGTCAAAGGTAAGGTGGCTGAATGTGTTTGGAGTTCTTGCTTCAACTTCTAATCTGTTCCTTTGATCCTTGGGTCTGGTTTTTTTTGCTGATACCATGCTGCTTTATCACAGTAGATTTATCTTAAAATTCCAAGTTAGGGAATGCGATGCCCCTGCCTCGCCTTTGTTGCTTAGAATTGCCATTGATGTTATAAGTATTTTCTGGTTCCAAATGAATTTTAAGATTGTTTTCTCTAATTCTATGATATAGGCTATTGGAATTTTGATCAGAATTGCATTAAATCTGTATAGAAGTTTTGGAAGTATGGCCCTGTTTACTATATTGGTTCTTCCTATCCAAGAGGTAGACTTGTCTTGCCATTTTCTGATATCCTCTTCAATTTCCTTTTTCATAGTACTGCAGTTTTCAATGTCGAGGCCTTTGTTAGGTTGGTTCCTAGGTATTTATTTTTTTGGGGGGATGCTATTAAGAAAGGTGTTGTTTCCCTAATTCCTCTCAGTGAGTTTTAGTCATGTACAGGAAGGCTACTGATTTTTTAAATGTTGACATTGTATATAGCTGTGCTACTAAATTTGCTTATTGAATCTAGCGATTTTTAAGAGGAGATTTTGGGGTCTTCTATGTAGAGTATCCTGTCATCTACAAATAATGAGAATTTAACTTCTTCCTTTCAATATCATTATTCCTCTTACTTTTTATTATCTAATTGCTCAAGCTAAATTTTCCAAGACTATGTTGAAGAACAGTGGAAATCCTGGTCTTGTTCCTGACTGTAGTAGTGAAAGCTTTCAGTTTTTGTCCATTTTATGATGGTGCTTGCTGTTGGTTTGTCATAGGTGGCTTTTGTCAGGTTGAGGTCAAGACCATCTATTCTAATTTTCTGTAGGGCTTTTATCATGAATGGGTGCTGAACTTTGTCAAAAGTTTTTTCTTCATCTTCTGAGATGATCATATGCTTTTTTTCCCTTAGCTTTGTTACTATGGTGTATTACATTTACTGATTTGTGCATGTTGAACCATTCTTACATCCCTAGGATGAATCCAGCTTGGTCATGGTGTGTAGTATTCCTGAGGATTTGCTGCATTCTGACTTCCAGTATCTTATTGAGGATTATTTTATTGATGTTCATTAGGTAGATTGGACTGTAGTTCTCGTTCTTGATCAGGCCCTTCTCTGATTTTGGTATCAGGATAATGCTCTTACTTCCAGGAATGAATCACTTAATTATAGAAACTGCCTAATTTCTTCTTTAATTTCATCTGTGACCCCCTGGTTGTTCATGAGGGTGCTATTTAATTTCCATATGCTTATGAAATTCTTGTGGTTTCTTTTGCCACTGATTTTCAATTTCATTGCACTCATAATCCGAAAATATGCATTGGATAGTTTCAGTTCCTTTGAATTTACTTAAGCATGTTCTATGAGCTAGCATGTGGTTTATTTTGGAGAACATTCCATGTGCAGCTAAGGAGAATGTGTGTTCTTATGTTAAGGGGTAGAACACTTTAGACATCTATTAAGTCCATTTGTTAAAATGTTTGGCTCATTTCTAACATTTCATTTTCGAGTTTTTGTCTAGGTGATTTGGCATTTTGTGACAGTGGGGTACTGAGATCCCCTAACATAACTGTATTAGTGATTATTTGATTTTTCATGTTCATTAATGTTTATTTTATATAGTTGGACACATCGGTAGTTATTGCATAAATATTTATGATTGTTATCTATTCCTCTTGGATTGTTTTCTTTACAAAGATGTAGGGACCTTTGTCTCTCTTAGGCATTCTTGTCTTGAATTTCACTTTAGCTGTGAATAGAATGACTACCCCTGCTTCTTTTCTGGGTTCCTGTCACACTGAGTATTATTTCCAGCCTTTGACTTTCTTTTCTAAAAATCTTGTTTAGTTTTAAAAGTGAATAAAAAACACATTAGAAATCATAAAAAATTTCACTAAACAATATAATAGAAATTCAACAATGGTTGTTATGTTGCATAATGTTGTATAATGTTGTATTCAAATTAGTTGTTTAGATTACCAGATATAAGCATGCAAAATTGGTAAGAATAAAGTTATAAGACATTAAAAAAGAGAAGAAAAAATTAAGCATCAACTCAAGAATTAAACTTTTAAAAAGTGAGAGGACACTTAAATAAAATACAACCCCAGACATCCGGTTCCCTGAAGGCAAATTAGTGCCTTTAGTTACAAATTAGTGCAAATTAGTAACTGTTCCATCCTTTGAATTTCAGTCTATGAATTTCTTTTTGAATTAAATGTGTTTCTTGTATGCAGCATATTGTTGAATCTTGCTTCTGGATCCATTGCGCTAGTCTGTCTTTTGGTTGGCAAATTGAGACCATTAACGATGATGGTTACAACTGATAGGTATTGACTTATCCTTGTCATTTTGTTCCTGTTGTTGGCCCTTTCAGTCCCTTCCCTCCATTTCAATGATTGTCTTACCTTGTGGGTTTCTCCTGTTGGGCTGCATGGAGTTTGTAGTCCTTGTTATCTCTTGCTAGAATGTCCTTCAAAACATTTTGAAGTGCTGGTCTGGTGGTCACACATTTCCTCAAGTGTCCTTTGTCACAGAGGTATCTCCTTGGCTTGAGTTTGTGCTGAGAAGTCTGCCGTGGTTCCCATGGGCTTTCCTTTACAGGACATTTGTTTCTTTTTCTTAACAGCTTTTAACACTCTACTCTTGTGTTGAATTTCTGAAATCTCAACTATGTTATTCCTGGTTGTGAACTTTTTGGATCATGGCTAATTGGAGCTCTATCTCCTCACTTTCTGTATATCAAGTTCTTGTTCCCTACCAGGGGAGTTTGCTGTGACATTTGTGATCAGTTTTTATAAAAAATATGATTTTTGTTATCTCCTGTTTTTCATTGACTCCAACCCATTTTAAGTTAATCTCTGCATCATCTAGCAGCTGCTGGGTCACATTCTCATGGTCCCTGGCTATTTTTGGGAAATCTTGAGATTCTGTCCTCACATTGGCTCATTCTGTTGTGTAGGCTTTAAGTGGATTTTTTTTATTCTCCTGGTATCTGCATGACTCTGCCTTATGGATTCCATTTCTTTCCTATGCTGAGCATTCATGGCTTCTACAATTTTCCTAAACTCTATTTTTTAAAATCTGTGTCTTCTATAGAATCAATATGCATGATTTTAATTGTGTAACACCATCGCTGCAGTTATCTGAGAAATTACTTATGATTTGACCTTTTTCTATTCTTGGTTCTCTATTCTATTTCTATAAAGTCTCATGCAGTTGCTTTGTTGTTACTATTTCAGAGAGGCCAGGTGGGTGTGTTTCAGATTGTCCCACCTCATTGCTCCCAGGATTTGCCTTTAATGAACTGGATGTCTGGCTTTGCATTTTATATAACTGTCTTCTTGTTTTTTAAAAGAAAGTTTAATTCCTTTGTTGATTGCTGTAAATTGCATATGATGAGCTGCTTTATTGCTAATATTCAAAACCTTTAGTAAATGACTATTTCTTTTTTATTCTTAAATAATTTTATTGAGAAACAAATAGGAATGAGACAGTTTCAAAATTGATTACTAGCACAGTTTCAATAATACATTGCACATTGTTGCCTTAGTGGTTATTCATTGTATAAATGCAGACATGATATCTTGTCCACAAACACTATTAGAACAAATTTCTCTATTCAATGATCCAAGAGAATGCAGCTGAGGATCTATCTTAACTATTTTGAATATACAGATACAAAATGGTCATTCATTTGTATCCTCCTTTTTTGTTTAGTTCTGTCAGAGAAGGGTATTCTATTGTCATTTAAATATTGTAGGTGCCCGATTTCAGCAAAATATTCCAATATAGTCTAGTAGTCCATAATAGTAGTGGGTTTTCCATAAGACTGGCAATGACAGATTTCATCTGATCTCGGAAGCGAAGCAGGGTTGGGCTTGGTTAGTCCTTGGATGGGAGACTATTTTAGGCTTCTTTCAGTTGTAAAATCAACAACAATAGTAATATCAAACACAGCCTAGATAAACAACAAACTGAAGAAACCATTAATTTGCCACCTTTAACTGTATGAACCAAGTTGTGGTATAAAACAAGAAAATTATAAGTAGTACATAAGTCCTTAATATGTAAATTTTACCCTCAGGGATAAGAATTTAAAACAGATTTGGGAGGAAATAGAGAAGTAGAAGTAGAATAAGAGATCAGAATTAAGGCCAGAGGACAAAGCAGGATCACACTCACTTTATGAAACTGTGAAGAAGACAGGAAAGAGAGAGAGAAGGAAGAAATACAAGGAAGCAGTGAACAGAACAATAATCACAAAGAGACTAGAATCATGTTCACACTTAAATAAAAACAAGGTCAAACAATGAAGGAGAAAAACTTCCTGCAAAACCAAACCAAACCAAACCAAACTATATCAACAACAAAACAAATAGAGAGAGAAAACTCCACTTCCAGGCTTGTGTCTGCTGTCACTGGCAGACAGGGTGTGGAGACTGAGTCCAGAGTCATCCTGCCAGCAGGAGTTTTATGGTGAGGTAGTGGGTAATCTTAGCGAGCCAAAACCTTCATTTGTTCTGAAATTCAGGCTGTATCCCGGCCACGGAGGCTGAGACCAGAATCACTCAGCCTGCAGCAGTCAGCGCACCTTTGAAGACCTGAGCCCATCTGGCAGCTGCTAGAGCAGCAGCTCTGAGCTTGGAGCTCAGCCAGCCTCTCTCCAACATGGCTCCTATGGGATGATGACCAAGCCCTCAGCACTCACCCCCAGCTTGTGCAGTCCTCCACGTCTGTCCCTCCCCTCCACTGCTGCTCCTCTCAGCTGTTGCCTCTCTTCGTGGAGGTGTTTCTGGTGTTTCCACCAGTGCTCAGGCCTGACCCTTTCCTCTCATGCAGTGAGTGCCGACCCGGGGAGAGGGCCCCACTGCTACCGTCTTCTGCTACATTGAAGGCTTTCTCTTCACTTTCCCTGTGGGCTTCAACTTTCACTTCCTGTCTTTCCAGGGCCCAGGAGATCACTTTCCTTTTTCTTGTCTTCCCCGTGTTGCTACGGGGAAGCATTCAGACAGCAGCTCTCAGAGGGGCTCTTATTTTGCTGCTTTCCACTCCACCCTCTTAATTTTTTTTCAAATATTTAACATATATATCACTTTAAAAATTGTTTATTCATTTGATGTAGGGTCTCACTATACAGCTCAGACTTGTAGTGATCCTCTTGTCTCAGCCTCCCCAGTGCTGGGATTATAGGCTTGCACTGCCTAGTTTTGGGGCCAGCATGGCATACCCAGGGTTCGCAGGGTTTCCAGGCCAGCCTGGCATGTGGTACCAGAGATGGAACTCGGGTCCTTGCACTTGCGAGGCAGGTGCCTAGACTATTGAGTTACTTCTCCAACTCGCATAAATAGCACTTTAAACAAAATATTTTGACATTATTGAACTTAAGTTGCTACGTATTTTAGAGTTGCCTATTAATATCATGACAATATTAATCCTTCTTTACCCAACATTTATTTCCATAAATAAAGGTGAAACTGATCAGCATTTTAGTGATAACTATATATGCTGATACCTGTGGACTAAGCAACTGCACCAAGGATAGCAATGTGTACTACTCGGCCATGCTTGGAATGTTTGTCATTCTGGTCTTCTAAATGTGTGCTGCTTCTAATGTCATTAATTACTGTTATGCTCTCTCTCAAGTAAATATTTGTTAAAAAAAAAGGTAATAAGAGAAAACAAGAGACAAGAAAAAAATGTCACAGGACTGTCCTGCTACAATGTTGTATATGGTTAGATTTCTAAATTTCTGTGTAAAAATGTGTAATTGTTTATTGTTAATTTTTTATTGCTTTTATTTTTTATTTTTTTTAAACATTCTATAGGGATTTAAAGTTTAGCATACCAATGATTGTTGGAAAATACCTCTTCCAACATATATCTAAAGCATTTGTTATTCAGACAGATAATGAGGTTAAGCTCAATTGCCTATGTTGTAGGGTAATAATGTCATTAAGCTTCTCTTCTGGAGGGTTAACAACTTAAGTTTGCAGACCAAAAAATTAGAGAACAAGAAGGGCTGCAAGGATAGCCATTTTGGCCCTAGCCTTTCAAGGTCAGTGAGGACTCAGGACATAAGAGAACCTGTAAGCCGGGCGTGGTGGCGCAGGCCTGTAATCCCAGCACTCAGGAGGCTGAGGCAGGTGGATTGTTGTGAATTCGAGACCAGCCTGAGCTACAAAGTGAGTTTAAGGCCAGCCTGAATTACCTAGTGAGACCCTGTCTCAAAAAAAAAAAAAAAAAAAAAAAAAAAAAAAAAAGAGAGAACCTGTACTGTAACATCCTGTAACTCAGTGGAATAATTCTAATTCTTAACTTTTCAACCACTTTCTGTCTGTCCTGTGCAAACAATGTGCTTTACACTTGCTGTTCTCTGGAAATCTGGAACTTTGGTAGATGCTAAGTAGTGCATGAGTATCATCCGGTGCAAACCCTGGGCACTGAGCTTCTTGTGACCCTTCCCGATAAGTAAAATTTCCCTTGAGCTGCCACAAGCAATTGGTTGGAAACCCTGAACAGTGAGGACCCCCCTGGGAGAGTGCTCTGGGAAGACTCTATGTGGATCCTGAAGGACTTTGTTCCAAAGTCATTTTCCCATTTTTCATATTTCTTTATATACTCTGAATATAATAAATCATAGACACCAACATGACATCTATGGTTATTGAGGTATAGATGTGACCTCAGAACTGATTTAGCTAGTCTTTGACATAGAAGTAAAAGTTTTAAGCTTCAGCAGTGAAGATTTATCCATAGAAGTTTTAAAATTAATTTTATTGAGAAACAAATTGCAATGAGATAGTTTCAAAAACAATTAGTAAGTAGGACAGTTTTAATATTTAATATATTGCATATTGTTGTCTTTGTAGTAGTTATTCATAGTACAAGATGAAGACATGATACCTTGCCTAAACACTATTAGTATAAATCTTTCTTCTTATTGAATTAAGAGAAAGTAGCTGTATATCTATCCTAACTATTTTGTGTATACAGATACAAAATGGTCCTTCATTTTTTTTTTTTTTTTTTTGTCTTTTTGAGACAGGGTCTCACTATGCAGCTCAGGCTGGCCTTAAGCTCACTTTGTAGCTCAGGCTGGTCTCGAACTCACAACAATCCTCCTGCCTCAGCCTCCCGAGTGCTGGGATTACAGGCATGCGCCACCACGCCCGGCTCTTGGTCCTTCATTTGTATTCCCCCCTTTTTTCATTGAAAAAAACTTGCTAAGCTTTATTTAGGCTGTAAGGGTTACAGAGGATACACCTAACCCTGCTCCATCCCTGCCAAAGTCCCTCAGGCAAGCACAGCTACCCTTTCCCTCCAGTCTCACTTCTTCTCCTCTTCTAGTCCTTCTTGCCATTGTTGGTGGCCCGGGAGGCCAGGGAGCCCATGGCACTTTGGATGGCTTCATTATTAGGATCCACATCTGGAAGGTTCTCTAGGACACTATGAAGGAACTCTGGGTCCTGCATCATGTCATAATCCTCCTCCTTGGCTGGCTCAGAGGCGTTCATGGCTGAACTGACACCATGCCAGCTGACGCTGCCTGACCAAACTCTGCTCCCTGCAGGGACATCCTCATGGCAGAAGCGATCGGTTCTTCCTCCATCATACTGCTTAGGTCAGGAAGCCCAGTACTACTGAACTCCTGCTGGCTGATGGTCATCTTCAGCAGGGCATCGCCTGAGTCTTCAGTCCCAGTAGTAGTGATCCCCGCCTCAGCTGCAGAGGCTGCGGCTGCCCGCTGGGCCTCCTCCTTCTGCCTCGGCCACTGCTCTTCCATAGAAACACGAAGTGCCAGGGCCAGCTCAGGATCAGCACTGGGATCTACTCCAAATTCAAAGTCACTGGCACCAACCCCAGCCTGGCACCACCCTCGCCAGCCAGAGTGGGAGGACTGATGAGCGCCTCAGCCAGGCTGGGCCCAGGAGGCACTGTCACCGCCTTGGCCATCCGTGTGTTCACAAGGGCTGTTAGCTGCTCTGTGGTCACCTCCTCTTCCCCAAAATTGATAATGTCAGCATTCACTATCTCTTTCTTAAGGCATTTAGCCAGTTTCACCAAATCTTTCTCATTGTCCTCCACAGGGCTCCCCACAAAGGCAGTGATGTGCATCTTGTGACTCTTGCCCTGCCTGTGTTTCAGAGCCAGGTGGGCCATGTGGGCACCCAGTGCCGAAGGTGCTTTTGCGCTTGGGTTGGACTGTGTGGAGCTTGGAGAGGATGTGGTCGGTGTCGGGGGTGAGGGTGCTCAGCACTTCACAGTCCTTGGCCAGTGTGACGAGGCCCACGTTGTTCTCAGGGTTGCTGTGGGTCATTGAGTGACACACGACGTTGACAGCCTCCTGCTGCGCCTGCAGCCATTGTACTGCCATTGTGCATATATTCACTGTTGTCCACACAAACCATAGCACTTTCCAGCACCATCTTGCTGTCTTCTTCTCTCCTGACCATTTCTGTCTGAATCCCCTTTTTTTTGTTTAGTTTTGTAGGAGAGGGGTATTCCATTGCCATTTAAGTATTGTAGGTGCATGAATTCAGCAAAATAATCCAATACAGTCCAGTAGTCCATAATATTAGTGGGTTATCTGTAGGACTGGCATAGTCTTATTTAATCAGACTACCTTTCAGTACTCATTTGGTATATTAAATGATCCACGATCTGTGAAAGTTTATTTGCAGTTCATGATTCTTGATTCTATATGTTGTAGTCTGGAGTTTTGCAAGGGGAAATGATACAAGTTACATAATTTGTAGAATTTTTATTCTATAATAGTCACCCAAAGAGTCACATGCAAAAAGAGTGCAGCTTTTCTTCTGGATGGTTAACAACCTAAGTTCACAAATCAGAGTCGGAGAAATAGAAGAGCCACAAGGCCAGCCAACATTTTGGCTCTAGCCTTTCAAGGTCAGCGAAGACTCAGGACATAGGAGAACCTATACTGCAACATTATGAAACTCAGTTGAGCTCCAAATTTTCTGAACAAGGAGATTATGGAGCCACAGAGGAAAGAGATCAAAGTTCTATAGTGTGCCTAGAGAGAGTCACATGGAGAGAAAATGTTCTCTCAGGCTCTCACGGAGAGCAAATTGGTCAAGCATTGGCCGTGACTCATCCACATGGATGACGCAGACCTAAAGGATCTACAGAATAAGGTACAGGACTATAAGATAAACCCTGAGGGGACTTCACTGACCTCATAAGAAACATAAAGTACCTGTGTTGGTATATAAGTCTTGCTCTATCTATGTCTTAACCATCCAGCAGAAAAATATAAAAATGAAGTATACATCGCGGGCCCATAATATTAAGCTGAGCTGTAAATGGCTATGGTCGACAACTTCTTTGAATAACTCACTATTGTTGTGGAATGCTGGACTGTGTTGGACTGTGGTGTCGAATTCAAGCACCTAAGTTAGTTGAATGCCAATGGAGTGCCCAGCTTTGACAGGTGTAGACAAAGGAAGGGGTATAGAAAGGAAGTGTGTCTATAGACAGTACAGTTGGGATAGATAACGCTGTGATTCTACATAATCCTATGAGAGGCAAGATTTGCACTAATGGTGGTTGGACAGGATATTATGTCGGCTTCAAGTACTATGGTCATCAACTAGGAAAATAATTATTGAATCTTTGATATAATTCAGGTATAAAAAATAAGATAAGTAAGCAGCTACACTCTTAATTTACTGATAAGAGACATCTGCTATAAAAATGTCTGTAAGTATAATATCATGTATGCACCTTGTACGACACCAAAACAGTATGAAAACAGTTTGCAGTGTATTAATTTATCGAATCTGTCATGTTAAGATGTCTTAAAACTGTATGATTGATATTTGTACTTCAATAAAATAAAAAATAAATTAAAAAAAAAAGAGTGCTGGAAATCTGTCCATACACCGAAGGCCAAAGGATCCAGCTGAGAGCCTGGATCCCATAGTAATGTCCTACCTGAGTCTCACTGAAGGCCTAGAGCCCATAACAATGCTTTGCATGAGTCGAGCTGTAGACCAAGAACCCATGGCAATGTCTCATGTAGCCTGTTCCATGGACCTGCCCTGGGAAGGCCCAAAGGTCAGTGGTGGAAACTAGAGTGTCTGTGTCTGTGGGATGAAGGCTCTATGTGGGCAGGCTGAGGGAGCTGCACTGGAGCCAGGAAGCAGTGCTCAAGGCAAGCACCAGAGCTCCCTCAAAGGTAACATCCTCAGACACAGTGAGGTCCTGAGCTCCTCCAATGATGAGAGCAGCTGAGTTCCCAGCAGGAAGGCCAGCCAGCATGAGAAGCTTCCCCAGGACACTGAGCACTATCCCATCTTACCCTCTGCAGCCAGGAAGCGATGTGCAAGATGAGGGCCAGAGCTCCCCCAAAGTGAATCACAGCCATTCTCAGTGACAGCGATGTCCCGACCTCCAACGATGATGAAAACAGCTGAGTTCACCAGGAAAACCAGCACGACAAGATCCTCCAGGGAAACCAAAATCTCCCTACATTTCCTCACAGCTTCACTTCTTCTTTTTGTGTGTGTTTTATTATTTTATTTTATTTTAGTAAGGGTCTACAAGGTCTCGCTATGTAGATTGGACTCACAGTGATCCACCTGTGTTCAGCCTCCCAAGCAATGGGATTACAGGCAGGCATGCCATCATGCCCAGTCTCAATCACAATCTGAGTGCCAGGGGTGAGACTGGCACGGCGGGCTGGGGATCAAATTCCTGCCGCTATGTCTGCCTAAGCAGGTGCTTTAATCTGCTGAGCTATTTGGCCAGCCCCTACACAGCTTCACTTCTCCAGTTCTCCTTTTTATTTTATTGGTGACAGTCCTCGGGTGGGTCCCTCACACCCAGCATCACAACATTTCAGTCCATCTGGGTGCTACAAGTTGACCACCAGTTGTCAATCCACCACACCATCCAATTCTTAAAACTGGTTCATTTATTCATTAGTTTCCTAAACAGAAGTTCACTGGACATGCACAGACACTGCACTTGGTACTGTTGGTGACCATGGGGACCACAGGGACATGAAACTGATCATTGCAGACCTTGCATGCTGAGTGAAGGAAATTCTTTGAGGAACGAGCAGACTGCAAAGAGATTGCCTGCGTTTCAGTGGAATTCAGAATCAGGAAACTGGAGGATTTCCAGCATAGTGAGTCAGCATAGAAATGCTGATTGACTTCCACAGTGGGCTAATGGAACCTATTTTGGGCTAGCGCCTCAAAATAAATGTCTACTAAAAGCTCTGAACAGGAAACTGTGAATTAAGGGAGTACAACATGCCTTAAAGCATGACTCTCCCTTTAGCACTGAATCTAAGTGAATAAAGAAAATTGGTCTCAAAGTGAGCAAAATTGCCTAATTTCTTTCTAGGGTGAAATCATGTGTGTGTGTGTGTGTGTGTGTGTGTGTGTGTGTGTGTGTGTGTGTGTTTGGATAGCAAAATAACCCATCTGTAAAGTGGCACTATTTGCAATGGAATGAATAACGTTATTCCCTATCTCACTGAGATGTCCGTATTTTAATCTCCATGACCTCTGATGCTACTACTTTATGTGTCAAAAGGGACTTAGCAGATGTAAAGGGAGAGCTGTCAAAATATGAAGCTTCCTCTGGATTATCTGCTGCAGTCACACAAGCCCTTGAAGGCAGAAGAACATTCCCTGAAGTGAGAAAGAGGTGGAGGGTGTCGCACTGCAGCATGTGAAGGGGCTGGTGCTCTGTTGCTGACTTCGAGATGCAGGGGTCGTGTGCAAGGACCAGAGAGAGGACCCCTGCCTGGCTCCCCTCAAGGGCAAGCGGTCCTGGGACCTGCAACTAGTAGGAATTCACTTCAGGCAGCAACCCAAATGAGCTCATAAATGGATTCTCCTGGCAGGAAGCGTAGCCTTCTTGACACCCTTAGATTAGTTGTGTTGGACTTCTAAACTATAGCACAGAGATAATAAATAGGTACTTCTGTTTTGTCAGGTTTCTGGAAATCTGTTACTCCTGCAATTGGAAAGGTGAACACTCGCACTTCCTTTTATTTTAGACCTACGCAATGATCAGCAGTAGGGTGAGGTACTTTGCTTTTGAGTAATATTGACAGTTAAGCAGGTGGACTCTGCTTGGTTTATAATGTTTGCTGTTCCTTGAATATTTATTTGCCATACAATGTTAGGTTAAAAATTCATTCATTTAGTGCAGTTAATCAGGACAGAAATGGGGATTTTCTTCTGATGGAACTTATTTTGGGCTGATGTAATCTCAATCACTTTTATAAATTCGAATTTCTTATTAGTTGTATATTTTGTGTGTTTTCCGATAAAGGAAAAACAAAAAAGACTTGTTTTGCTTACTTTTTCTGAATAACAGGTAAGCTCCCCATACCAAGGACCTAATTGCCCATTCTGGAAAGCAGAGGTCAGGCTTTGGTCCACGGCGAGCTCCATTCTCCAGAAGCACAGAGACCAGCCTGGTGCTGGCGCCCTGCTTCCTGCAAAGGAGGAGGGGTGTGCTGAGCCTGCTTGCAACGAACCCGTAGGGGCTTTAGGGGAGGGGAGGTCAGTGTGCTGCATGCATGGCTCCACGCAGGTGTTACTGAGGTGAAGGGAGTCAGTGTCGAGTCTCATGCTGCCCTGGAGTCTGGACAAAAGAAGTCAGCCTCTGCTCAGTAGAACAGAGGTCTGTGCCATATTTCTCACTAGAGGTAGACAATGGGAAGAATAGTGTCCTTGAAATCCTCCAGTAAGTCCTTTGCTGTTCACAGAAATGGGTTTTCTTGGTGTGACAGGAAAAACATGAAGATAGGAGCCCAAGAATTTAAAAAAAGTTTTTTTTTTCCTGTTCCACAGTAGCAGACAGAGATGACCACTGTGTAATTCTTGGCGTTGCATGGGTCAAGGTGCGTCAAGTGCTTCTGGTGAACCTAGCATGAGAGAGGATGGTACTAGAAGGAAAACTTGAGCTTATATAACAATTACAGGATGGGTCCTCATATTGACCTTGAGGTGAGTCTCTTTGTTACCTGTTATTACTCATTTTCTATTTGAGGATTTAGAAAAAAGGAGAAAAATGACATTTCCCAAAGGTGAGATGCTTTAAGTATTAAAAAAAAAGAGAACTTCAGTTATGTAATGTTAACCTGGGTTATTTACCATGTGACTTTTCAGTGCTCGTACATGATGCTAGCCCTGCTGCTATTAATAGCAGTCAAATGCCAGTTACAAGCACATTCAGCATTACTGGATACCTGGCATTGTTCTACGTGCTTGGCTTGTGTGAACCGGTTTCCTCCTCCCAACACCCTTACATGGCATGTTCTATGTGATCACATCACTTTCCCCAAGTGGAGATTAAATCTAGAGAAAGCAAATCATTTGTCCAAGGTCACCCAGGGTGTGATTTTGGACGAAAGGGTTGGTGTACAGCAGTGTTGGTGAAACGTTTAGAGATCAAGTTCCCAAACTGTAGTCCCAAAACCCTTATTTATCAGAGAGTGAAACATTGCAATTAAACCTGAATATCAGATGCTTGGCTACTGGGGTGATGCTTGGGTGACTTGGCTCCTGTGCTGACAGAGAGGGCTGTGAATGTGTGACGTGTATGCCACAGTTTCCGCACCACTGGAGGACAGTTCTGCTCACATTTACTTGACAGTCACCTTGTCATGCTTTTGCATCTGTGGCATCTCTGAGAGTAATTGTCTATGAAACAGTTTTGCAAATGTTAGAGAAGACCAAACATAATGGAGGAGAGCTGGAGAAGCCTTTGTACTGGGTGTGGTGGAGCATGCCTATAATTCTGGCACTCGGGCAGGCTGGCACGGAAGGATGGCAAGCTCGAGCCCACCACTTAGAGAGATCTCAGAGAAAATACAAAGTAAAAACAGGTTGGGGAGTATAGCTTAGTGAGAAGCCTGTGGATTCAATTCCCAGTACTGAAGAAAAAGAAAGAATAAAAGGACGGAGGAAGGGAGGAAAAGAGAGAGATGCTAAATGCCTTTTTTTTTTTTTTTTTTTCTTTTTTTGGCGGAACCAGGGATTGAACTCAGGCCCTTGCGCTTGCAAAATGCCTTGTACTACTGAATCCTGGAGGAACAGAATTCCTGTGAGCCCAGGGCAGGGAATATTGTGTTCATTGTCAAAACTCAGCATTTGGTAAATCTGCAGTCCTTCTCCAAGGTGACTGCTCTCTACGTTGTGTGAGTCCAGTGTATGTTGGAGTGGTATTTTGAAATGCTTCAAATAAGAAAACAGTAAATTCTGCCGCATATACAAACAACAGTCCGTAATATGAGAGTCATGCTATTTCACTTAGTGTTGACTCTTCTACTCAATACCTAAATTGCATACTGTGCAGGACACAATAAATGTTGACTGACCACATATATTTTATTTTTATTTATTTATTTGTATTTTTAGTACAGGGTCTATAGGGTCTCATGATGTAGCTTGGACTTGTAGTGATTCTCCTCTGTTCAGCCTCCCAAGCACTGGGATTATGCCCAGTCTCAGTTGCCATCTCAGAGCCCCCCCTGGGGGCAGGAGTGGCACAGCATGCTGGGAATTGAATCCTGGCTGCTTCATCTACTGAAACAGGCACTTTAATCCACTGAGCTATTTGGCTGGTGAAAAAGTAAGCAACTATAAGACACATAAAAATACCCAACCTTAACTAAAGCAAATGAAAACAAAAATGATATTTTTTTCTACTGCACAAATTGGCACATAGAAAGACCCATATAAAAAAGTTTCAAGAAACTTTTGTGCAATGTTGTTTGAGTTCAAGTGAATTAGATAAATGTTAAACTTAAAAACAAACAAAAAAAAATGGCACACAGAATGGTGGATGAGATGCAGGTGAGAAAGATCCTTTCATATACTTAATGATAAGGAAAATCATTACAACATTGTTGAGGGTGTTTTTAGATGTCTTATGTAAAATCAATATGGATTCTCCTTTTGACTTCCGTATTTCCCTTGTTTCTTTTTCTAGAATAATCCTTTCTTCTTTCTGTTAAGCTATGTTGTATATGTCCATGTTGGGGTAGAGCTTTTGTTGACTATTACTGTGTGCTATCTTACATTTATGTATTATTGTTATATTATTTTCTGCTTTCCCTCTAAAAGCATTCTATGTTTTCAATGATTACTAAGTGGTTTGCTAACCTCCTGCTGGTAGCTGTGGTGGGCCCATTACTGGTTGGCTTGGCCAGATAATTTGCTTTGGCCAATAATGAATAGGGAAGATCCAGGATCATGCACAAGTTTCCAAAACCTTCATATAGTTTCATTATTTCTATCAATTTCTTCTGCCAGCACATTATTATAAAGCTACTTCTAAGCCTAGAATCTTGAGAAAAGAACACCTTTAACAGAACTGTTACCACTCTAAATATGATATGCTATGATATCGTTTGGTATTATAAAGTGGGAGGTAGTCCTGTTTACAGCCTCTGAAGAGCTGAGATTACAGGTGTGTACCACCACACCCAGTCTCAATATCATGCTCAGTGTGCCCTGGGGGTGGGGCTGGCACAGCAGGCCCAGGGATTGAACCCCTGGCCCCTTCACCTGCTTGTAGGTACTTTAATCCTCTGAATTATTTGGCTGGCCCTCCTGTGATATGTTTTTAA